>CAUYON010073062.1:0-48150 GCA_963573935.1 Arctocebus calabarensis | reverse complement strand
TACTGCATTATTAAGAGTCAGAGAAATGTATATTACAACCCAAGCAAGATGTTATTGCACGTTTCCTAGATTGGCAAAATTGGGAAGTCAGTCTGTTAACAAAAGGAAAGAGAGCAGCTTGGAGAAACGGCTGACCCAGGCCTGTAAAAGCCCCGGACGTCCTATAGTGCCAAAGTGCAAGAAGGTTATTAAAATTAGAGTCGGGCTCAAGGACTGAACCTCCAACTTGAAGAAGCACCCACCTAAGACACACCCGTCTCGTACCTCCTGGGTGAAAAAGGCTCAACTCCAACTTGGACTTTACCTAACAAGCACAGTGTAACCTATTTGTACCCTTGTATTAATCTGAAATTTTAAAAAAGGGAGAAAAAGGCACAACCATCTGAGCTTTAATAAAAACAGTACTGTAATAGATGAAAACTTATCAAACATATTTCAGTCCAGGAATTCCTAATGATGCCCCCTAAATGCTAATCGATCCCCATTAGAGCATTTAGCAAATATTACAAAATAATTGTTAATAAGTGCACGTGGAATTACTTGGGTAGAGGGGCCACAGACAGCAGAGAGAGGGAAGAGGCAGAAGCAGTGGGGCCTGGGTATCTGGGACCCCTGGAGAGGTGGTTCAGCTCCCTTTTAAGCAGGGTCAGATGGGCCCCAGACAGAGGTTCAAAGTTAGAGGCAGAAGGATGTGTGTGGGGCCGGCCCAGTGTTCAGTGCTCTGGAATGCAGTAAGCACTTAGGAATTTTAGGGGAAGACTCTAAAGCCACACATGAAGAGCCATGGCTGACAGAGTAAAGTGGTAGGTTTCCATGGAGTCCTCAAAGATCCCTCCGCCCTGGGCCTGGCCATCAGAAGCCACAGTGTTCCTCCTGCCACTCCTTTATCAACAGTCCAAGTAGGGCCGTGGGGAGCACTGCCCACCCCACCCTGCCTCAGGCCCCAAGTTACCACCATTAGGAAGAAAGCCTGGGCCTTGGATGTGTCCCCACAGGAAGCACTTGGGGCAAACACATCTTCTAAGATTTCAATTGCTTTTAGGGTTCAGACTCCTCTGGGCATATTTCATTCTATAGTGGGAAAATCAGCCTGACCACTGACCACTGGGGTTCCCGGTCAGCCACCTGCGAAGTCAACGGCTCGGCCTCCTCCGGCGGGCACTTCCCTTTCTAAGCATCAATGTCCACTGCTGTGAAAATCCACGCAGGTGTGTGGGCAGCAGAGGCAGGGTGCCCTGGGCCACCCCCACAGGGCTGGCCCCCCGCTCAGCCTGAGCTCTCAGCCTGCCTGCAAACTGGCTCTCACTCCCTTTCAAGTTCTCTGACATCCATCACGTTTATCTCCTGCTTCCACAGTTCCATGGCCAGGGATGTCTCTTTCTGACCCAGGGGCCCAGGGCCAAGAGGCGAAGCGTAGTTCACATTCTTTCCTGAAGCCCCTGCTTGAGAAAGGAATGTGATCACGGCCCGACCAGAGCCCCGGAAACTTGCTCCTTAAAACTTTGACTGTCTCAATTCTGTCAACCAAAGCTGACTGGCAAATATAAGAATTTAACTCACACATCTCCAGGTGTGTTTTACATATTAACTTTCTACTTTCCCATTAAGACCAATAACCATCTTCATAGTTAGTTCAACTCTTTTTTTTAATCATTATTATTATTATTATTTAGTCCAACTCTTAAACGTTTTTGTTTGTTGCTCATGCTAACTTCAATAACAGCTAAGAACTAAATAAAATAAGTAGTATAAGGACACAAATAATGTTTAAAATTATTTTCTCAAACATCAAAATGCACTTAAAAAATGCCTCAAGTATAATAAACATACGTGATGCAATCACACGTAAAATAAAATAGAGGTTCCACTTTTCCTTCTTATTTAAAAGACTTTCCAGCCAGCCAAAAAAAATATCCAGCAAGTGTTTAATGCATGCTGAAGCTTTGGCTAGGATTATTAGTTTACCTAGCAATTTTTTTCTAAGTCTTTGGGTTGTATTTTTCAAATATATTTCACTGTGGCCTCCATATCCCTAACGCCGGCTTTCAAATTGAAGCTGAGACCAAAATACACACACAAGTAATTATGTTGTAATTTATCAGGGCAATAAAGTAACTGATTTATTTATTTTTATTTTTTTGAGACAGAGCCTCAAGCTGTCGCCCTGGGTAGAGTACCATGGTTTCACAGCTCACAGCAACCTCCAACTTCTGGGCTTAGGCGATTCTCTTGCCTCAGCCTCCCAAGTAGCTGGGACTACAGGTGCCCACCACAACGCCCGGCTATGTTTTGGTTATAATTGGCATTGTTTGGCAGGCCTGGGCTGGATTTGAACCTGCCAGGTCTGGTGTATGTGGCTGGTGCCTTAGCTGCGTGAGCTACAGGCGCCGAACCAAAGTAACTGATTTAAATACACACCTCCCTCTTAGACATCAGTGGCATTTTTGGAGTCCCCAGAAAGTCATCCTCTGATGAGTTTCATTTCCATGGTGTGAAAGGATTTATCTCCTGGGGTGCAGTTAGTAGAGAATTTCAGGCGTGTTGACGCAAATTTTCATACAATGTAATAGAAACGTCCCTGTCTTTCTGAAACTTGTGTGCTGCACATAATTGAACACTTTTCCATGTAGTTTAGCAAAGCCATTGACTAGCTGTGCCGTCCTAGGCTTCTGTTTTCTCTCAGAGCCTTGAGTGAAAAGCTCACCTCTGAGACCCTTCCATGTCTAAGCTGCTGAAATTCTCAGAGGTTCCCTCAGTGTGACTGCGCATCAGAACACCCCAGAAGGGGTGTGGAACAGATCTCTGGGCCTGACAAAAGCCTGCTGGATTCAGGTGTCTATGGTGCAGGCCCAGGAAGTGTGTGTGCTGGAATTTCTCCAGTGCTGCCAGCACCCTGGGGCTGGGGAAACAGGTCTGGAGCCTCAATTATTCTGCACCTGCCCACTTCATGCTGAACCTACCTTGAATCTGAACGGATGGATGGGCACAAACAAAGCCAAGAAGAAATATCTGTTAGGCTGAGAAAATGAGTGATTCTTCCTCAGGGCAGACAGAATGGGCCGTGTCCTTCCTGTAGGAGGAGACTCCTGGAGTCCCCCATGGACTCATGTTCATTGTGATAACCTCCCCCTGCAAAAAAAAGCTGGTTTTTCCACTGTCACTGCATTTTAGGAGGGTGGAGTGAGGGAGGTGGATGGATTCCATAATTAGTTATTTCCCATTAAGAAGGAAAGGCAGAGAGGACAGTATCGTATAAAAAAAAAGAGAATAACTCTAAAAGCTTCTATTCTCTAAGGTGGGGCACATTCCAGGAAATTGTAGGAAGGGAACCAGCTCATGACAGTCTGATGGGAGAGGACCTTATCCCGGAAGGGATGTGTACTCGAACTCCCAGATACCGGCTGGGGCAATCCCTGGGTGTGAACTCATCTAAATTACCGGCTTCCTGTTGTAGGCTCAGATCCAGCGCCAAGTCCAGGGATGAACTCCCACACAGTCTCACTGGCACCGGGTATGGATAGCAACAGTTTGGAGAGAGAAACACGGAACCAGCCACCGCAGGGAACATGGAGGGCTATCCCAGTTCACGGCACCCACAGGCACGCCCAAATCCCCAGGTCGGAGAGTCCATAGATGAAAGTAGACAGAGGAGCCTTTGGCAGGGTCTTCTGGCTCAGAGAAACAGTGCCAGCAAAAGAGACAGATGGGAAGTGGTCAGTGTCATCTATGCATTAATTAGTGCTGTACATTGGACCCCTCTCAAATGGAAGGCTGCCGAAATGTCACAGCAATATTGTGTGGCTAATGCGATAAATGATTTAGACAGAGTGCCAGGCTGCTAACGTGGATACAAATGGCCACTGTGTTTTACGTCTGCCCCCTTATCCTTGGAAGGATTTAATTTCAGATCAGACTTTAAAACAAAACATAATCAAAGAGTCTCAAAGCCCTGTCTTTACAAGAATAACTATAAGGTTGCCATATAATTTGATTTTGCAATGGATTAAAACATTGTTCATGCAATCAAATTGCTCTCTGTTGGTGAAATAGTCTGGAGGGTGCAAGGATTCAAATAAGAAACCCATGGATAACCTTCCAGAATGAATTATTAAAGATGATGCATAGAGAATGAAAGATGAGCACATACACAGTTAAAACACTGACAAGGTGTGTTAGCACAAGTAAACATGTTTAATTGTTGTGCTTTGATTACAAATTGGGATAGACTAGAAAAAAGCTTTTGACATAGATAGAATTATTTTTTAAAAATGTAAAACAAGCCAATAAGACAAACAGAAATCATTTTAAAATACAAGCTAGAATCCCGGATCAAATTAATGGGCTGGGGGAGGGGAGGTGTCGCTTAATTTTTTATATTACATAAAAACTAATTATTATTTAATTTACAGTGTGGATAAGTAAAAACATACAGGTTCAAGAATGGCTTTGAAAGGTTCTATTCCTCTCTGTCAGAATTTAACAAACGTGTACATTTTCTCTATTACCATAAAGCGCGATGGCAAAGGGAGCCAGCATGTATTACCAGTGGAGAAAAGCCTCTTAAAGCGTGTAGGAACAGACCAAACTGTGGAGCAGGTGAATCACCCCGTAACACAGGCCCTGACACTTTATAAAGTAGAAATGTTATAATTAAGATGTTTCTAAACCCGCATAGATCTTTGTTTACGCCTCTGGTGAAGAGCTCCATGAGGCATCTGCGGCTGCAGCTAGAATGCTGGGCTGAAACTGACCACAAAGCCATTAGCCTCGCCCATCCTATCTGTCTGAGTAAGCAACGGATGTATTGCTTTTCTTCTTTAATCTCACTTGCAGAGGCATCTCTTGATGAGGAAGAGGGTAAAGGCTGATGAATGGCCACACGTTAGGAACGTTTCTCTAAGCAGTGAAACAACATTCACGGTCACCAAACCATTCTTTTATTCTGCTGTTACTTTTTGAGCATTGACATTGGGTTCTAGAAAGGCCCCCTGCTCCATCCGAACAAGTATTGTTTGCTATAAGACATGCAATGAGCTGGGTGCAGTGGCTCATACCAGTAAACCCAGCACTCAGGGAAGCCGAGGCGGGTGGATTGCCTGCGCTAACGAGTTCGGTACCAGCCTGAGCAAGAGTGAGACTCTAAAAACAACTGGCCATTGTGGTGATGCCTTTAGTCCCAGTTACTTGGGAAGCTGAGGCAAAAGAATGGCTTAAACCCAAAAGTTTGCAGTTGCTGTAAATTATGATGCCACGGCACTTTACCAAGGGCAGCAAAGTGAGACTCTGTCTCAAAAAAAAAAAAAGCATGTAATAAACAAGCTATAAAGAGAACTACAATGAGGTAACATAATAGGGTGCTGGTAGTGGAGGTGACAGCCTAGCTAACTGATGGGCAGTTAGCAGAATTCCAAAGAATCAGGGCCAGCCAGATAAACATGCGGTGGAGAGTGTTCCAGGCAGAGAGCAGAGCTAACACAAAAGTCCTGGGGAGGGAGAGAGAGCCACGGAGAAGGGACCGTGGAGGACCAGAGAGAAGTGATGTGTGGCCGCAGAGGAGAGTGGAATGAGCTCGGGGCGGGGTTGGGCGGCGGGGAGCTGGAGCCAGGCTGGGCCAGGGCTCAGTGAGCCAAGGAGTTAGGATTTCAACTGTGCTCTGCAGATCTGTGAAGAGGGTTGAAGCCCAGGACTGTCCTGATCGAATTCCAATGTTGTTAAAATCGCTAAAACATGTCGACCACTCTTTAGCGCCGTGGCAGGCGGTCACAGATGCAGGGGGCCAGGGAAGCCCCGTCAGCAGCCCAGGTGTGAGTGCTTCGTGTCTCAGATCCGGCTGACAGTAACGGTCATAGAAGGAGATGCGCCTGGGGTTTGCTTTGGAGGCACACCCCGATATGAACCAGACATGGGAGTGAGACAGGGGGAGTGAGACAGGAGCCGTGATCCAGTACAGAGCAGGAGCGGGTCCTGGGGTGGGAATCAGAAGTTGATGGCACCTGGGCATCCCTGAGATGCGACGTGAGCCGTGAGACACGTGGGGCTGGGCCTGTGGGGAGGTGGAGATGAGAAATGTGAACACCGTGGTCGTCGGACGGCTGCTTCTTAAAGTCCCGACACTAGGCAAGGATGAGGGTGAGGCAAAGAAGACCGGGGAGGCCTGCAGAGAATCCAACTCTGGATCTAGGGAACGTTCAGAGGGAAGCACGGAGGTGAGGACGAATGTGGAGACCAGGAAAGGACAGCCAGTGAGGAGAGAGGGCAACCCGGAGAGCGTGGTGACAGGACAAGGGGGCGTTTCCAGGAGCCGGGCTCTGGCTGCTGACCTGCTGATGCAAGCTCGATCGCGGGATCGCCACTCGTTTTGTTCGCTGAGATAAACATTTGCAAAGTCTGTTTGTCACTTGATTGCAACAAGAGGCTAATGTCTACTTCGTCTTCAAAGGAATACACACTTGCCTCCTCTATTAATTTTATCTGTAAAGTGAGGATTTAGAAAAATAGGAAATGTGCTCAGTTGAATGAAAAGTGCAACCTTTGAATGTTCGCTTTAAAAAGTTGAAAAAGCCAAGTCTCCCCACTGTCCCAGATGATTAAAATTCACAGACACAAACACACAAGAAGACCTTTAAATAGTTGTTTTCATTGCTCACCCATTTATAAGCGTTCCTATGTGTAAATTTGGAAAAGGTGTTATAAAAAATATGAGCAGCTGAGTAAGAACATGTCCCCCCTGCGTGACGGTGTCATCCTTTTTGTGCATCAGGACAGCAGAGGCTGAGGTCTTGCTCCTGGGTTGCCCACAGGCATGGCCCCTGCCCCCCTCTGTGCCCCACCAGCCACTCTGCACTCTGAGCAGGGTGGAGTCTTGGTGGAGTCTGGCCTCTGGTGTCAACAGTTTTGCTGTGAGTTTCCTTTTCTTGCCAATCTGACCTCCCTTACCTCTTAGACAGCAGATAAGCTCAGGGGGGAATTTCTCTGGTTTCTACACCAAGTTCACCATCATTCACAATGTAATATCAAACAGAGAATGATGCCAGCCTGGCCGGCAGCCCTGACAGGTTGGTAAAGCCATACCCTCCGCCTGGTCTGTCCTACCTCCCCGTCACCCTCGGCCATCTCACAAAGTCAACAGACTAATGAACTCTGTCTGTGGAATATTTGAGTTTATTTATATCAGGTGTACCAAAATGACAAAATGCTTTCTTTGTAGCTGGATTAGATACATGAGCAACAGAGAAATGTCACACTCAAGAGTGAGGGTAATAGAAATGAAGGTGATTAGACGTGAACTTCAGACATGCCTCTTCTGTGGAAAATGTTAATACTTTTTCCAGCTTTGCAAAATATGTTTGTGATGTTTCCAGCGCTTCACAAAGTAATTAAGGCACCCACCCACCCCCAGCCATATAAAAATTGCTCACAGAGACTTTGTGACATCCATGTGCATATGGCCTCAAGAAATGAGAGTTGGGGCCTAACCACGAAGTTAGTCCAGTTTTTAGAATCTGTGGTGCATTTCCCTGCACACAGCAAAATACGTCCCCAGAATTTTATCTAGCAGAGCTAACAGGGGCCACAGTGACATTAATATAGATGAAAGACTTACATATAAGAAGCCCCATCATTATGTCAATTAAAGTGGCAAAAATAAAAGAAAACAGTAAAAAACTTGGGAAGGGATAAATAAATTAGAGCATAGCTCTATGTTGGAATAATATGCAGATGGGGCATTCTGTAGACTATTTTGGGTTATAGGAAAATATTCATTCTATAATGATACATGGTATTGTTTAAAAGGGCAAGAAAAGTGAAGGAAAAGATGGCAGGAAATGTACCACCAGGTTAACAAAAGACGTTCCAAAATGGAAGGACTACGGGTGATTGTTTTTGGTTTCTTCTTTTCTGTGTTTTCCAAAGTTCTGATAATGAATATACATTCTATAGATCAGATTATGCCACCCTAGGGTGATAAACAGGGGAAAAACAATCCCACACTTAGAAGGGTGGTCTGCCATGCTCCCCACCCCCACTTCTGTCTTCATCTCCACCCGTCTCCACCCTTCCCTTCCCCCTCAGCCACACCGGCCCTTCCTTTTCCTCCTATGAGTCAGGCTGTGTCCCAGGAAGGCCACACATGATGTCCCTGAGCACCCCAGCCCCTCTCCACGTCTTTGGCGGGCTATCAGCCTCTTATCCTTATATTCAGGAGAGGACCTCTTTTCTGGGCCTCCTCATTTAAAAGAACCTCCGCCTTCCTCCACGCCTTCCTCACACCTGTCTGTGGCTCCCTTTCTCAGGCTCTCGTACCCACCGTTCGGTCCCAGAGGGCAGGCCCTCCGCTCAGCTGCCACCACTTCAGCCAGTGTGTAGCTTTGTTTCTGGTATTCAGCAAGTGTTCAATCCACATTTGTTGACCAAACTACATGTGTGGAAAGTAAAGCAATAAACGTTATTTAGGCTCGGCGCCCGTAGCACAGTGGTTACAGCGCCACCCACATGCCCCGAGGCTGGCGAGTTCCAACGCAACCCGAGCCAGCTAAACAACAATCACAACTGCAGCAAAAAATAGCCGGGTGTTGTGGTGGGCGTCTATAATCCCAGCTACTTGGGAGGCTGAGGTAAGAAAATTGCCAGGTTGCTGTGAGCTGTGACTCCACAGTACTCTATGAAGGGTGACATGGTGAAACTCTGTCTCAAAAATAAATAAATAAATAAATAATGTTATTTAAAATAAACTCATTTTGGAATAGTTTTAGACTTACAGAAACATTGCAAAGATAGTCCAAAGAACACTTCTATACCCGCATCCATTTTTCCTTATTGACATTTTATTGTACGTTACTAGGATGTCCTTATCACAACTAATGAACCAATATTGACGCCTTATGATTGCTTATCCTTCATTCAGATGTCCTCAGTTTCTCCCTGGTGTCCCTGCTTTGTCTCAGGGTCCCGCCCAGAACACCAGGAGACCTTAGTTATACTCAGGTCTTTTCGGCCGACTTCCTTTGTTTCTGAGGACTCTGATGGCTTTGAGAATTACTTACTGGTCAGGGGTTTTATAGCTTGTCCCACGAGTCTGGTTTGTTTGCTGTTTTTCTTATGGCTACACTGGGGTTAAATATAATTTTAAGAAGAAAAATGTCCTTGCATGGTTCCTTAGTCAGAATTCTCCGGAGAAACAGAATCTCCACAGTATCTCGCTGTACCTGTATCATCGGTGTCTATATCCTAGAGACAGAGTGGGGGAGATAGATTTATTTTAAGGAATCGGCTCCTGCGATCGTGGGGCTGGCAAGTGTGAAAACTGGCGGGCTGGAGTCTGGGGACAGGTGACGCTGAGGCCCAGCCTGCAAGCCATGTGTGCCGCACTGAGTGGCCTCTGCAGGGACCTCAGTCATTCCCTCTCAAGCCTTCAACTGGCTGGATGAAGCTCACCCACATTACAGAGGGGATCAGCTTTATTCATAGGCAGCTGATTTAAATGTTTAATCACATCTGAAGATTACCTTCACAGAGGCATCTAAACAGGGGTTTGACCAAACATCTGGGTACCACAGGCAATCCAACCCAAGCTGTGACACGAGGTTAACCACTGCTAGGGCAGTCCCCAGAAGCAGGGCACGAAACTGGGTGGGAAGGAAGATCTAGCAACAGCCACCCCACCCAGCGTGGAACAATAAGCTGGCCCCACCCATAGTTGACCCCTGAACTCCTCAGCTCAGGCCCAAGTTAAACTGCTCTCCGCTGACTGCAAAGCAAACACAACCCCTGCTTGCCTACAATGCAGAAGTTGCAAGGAGATAATTTTTAGACAGAATTCTCTTCTTTCCCGGGGAAAAATAAGGAAAATTGGTGGGGATGTAACTTCAGAACATGCGGATCCTTTAGCTAAAAACGGGGATACATGCAGAAAAGTGCTCCATGTGGTCAGGGGGAGCCTTAAAGTTTTATGTGGTGTCAAAAGACACCACTCTTCCAGTGCTTCTGGATTATTTCCTCAGTGACCTCCGTGCCTCCCTCTGTCCCCAGGCAATGCTTGAGGCCCAATCACCACCCTGCCTTGCATTAATATTGAACATCGGAGCTTTCACAAACACAATTTTATTCTGTTTCTTACATGATTTCCCTAGGACTATGCACACTCAGGTGGGCCCAAATAAGGAAAGCTTAATTGTAAAAGAAAAAAAAAAAAAAAAAGCATTATACCAGCAAGATGAGTTTGGTTGCAAATAAGAGCAAAGCCGAACTTGAAATGGCTTAAGCAATAAGGACCTTAATTTTTCTCTCACACAATGAAGTCCCGAGGAAGAGTGAACCAAAAGTTTTCAACAGTGCTAGGCCCCAGACCCATGTGAAGTCCTGACAAGAGAGTTCTGCCCGGCACGGATAGGACATGCTGAGTTAATAGGTAATGGAACCACTTAGATCTTTCACGACAGACTTGAACTTGAGACACAGGCAGCTGTTCAACTGCTAACAGCCACAAGCACGGAAACCACAGGAGGAGAACGGCAGAGAGATCTGCCTTTAGAGTGGGGCGGCTCCTGCAGGTGGGCAGACGGTGGAGTGCCAAGAAGTCTAAGGGGGAGTGGACTCAAGTAGCAAGAACAAAGCTTGGTCTTGCATGGCGTTTGGTGACAGCTGGGCTCCAAGGACCAATCTGTACTTCAATCAGTGTGTGCAAGGTCAGCCTGACTGTCACTGGGTGCAGCCTCTGTGGGCATGTCCCCACAGGTTTCCTTTCTTCCTCTTACTGGTAGGCATCTTCAAGATAAACAAGTTCAAAGCCATTAAATATGGTAACCCGTGCTTGCTGTCTCTGTTCCTTGAAATCAGATAGAGCCCAGGGAACTTACCAGCACGTGCCCCTGAGATGCAAACCCGCCAGCAGCTTGCATGAGTATTTATGGAATGGATGAGTAAGGCGGTGATACGTTTCCCCAAGCTTCAGCAGGATGGGCCCCTCCTGTGATCATTACTCATAAAGTGCAATTATGTTCTGGTGGAAAGAGCCTTGTCACCTCTCACAGCACACTTGGGAATGCTTCCCCAAGCTTGGGCACAGCATGGCTTTCTTGTGCTCATTCCCGCAAAGGCCACACCTATTCGTGAATGTTGGCATTCACTGACTGGAAGGTCAAGGCTGTAAATGTGAGGTGTGTGCATTTGAGAGCTTCCTGAACCTTTTAAGACTTCAGCTGAGGAGTTCTAGAATATGTCATTTCAAACACATCACCGATTTTGCTTTTCCATAGTGCATAAAAAATATGCCCAGGACTTGCAATTATTTACTTATTTATTTAAAGATCATGTCTATTTGAGCATTTACTCACTTATCCAAAATTCAGAAGCTCCGAGAAGTATAAAAATGGCTGAAAACCAGCAAGAATTTTAGAAACAATGGAAATCACGGAAAGTGACAAGTTTTTAGAGCACAATGCGAGCAGACAGTGAGATTAAAATGAAGCTTTAGGTTGATGACACTGGTAGAGATCCCCGGTTAGAGAAAAGAGGGGTCAGGATGGGAAGAGCAGTAATCCAAAAAGCTGGGACAGATGCTTCACACAGCAGGGCTGTGTCCTTGCAGCTGTCAGCGCTGAGCTGCAGAGCCGATGTGGGGACCGGAGGTCAACGTGTGAAGTAATCTCACCCATATTATTATGATTGGCAGGATAATAGAACCCACAGAGATGTTCATGTCCTAATTCCAAAGCCTCTAAAAGTGCTATACGGTATGGTAAGGAAGAATTAGCTGGTAGACGGAATGGGGTTGCCGATCAGCTGACTTCACAACACGGTGAAGATGCAGGTGCACTCTGTGTAATTGCAACGTCCTTAAATGTGGAAGAAGGAGGCCAGAGACAAAGTCAGAGGCTGAGACGTGAGAAGGATCAAACCCCTTCGAAGATGGAGAAGGCAAAGGGGGTCCTCCCAGAAGGCTTCCCCTATCAGACTGCTGACCTTCAGAGCTATAAGACAATAGTTTGTGTTGTTTTAAGACACCACATTTGTGGTAACTTGTTACAGCAGTGATAGAAAACTAGTTTGATTCTATTAATAATTTGGAAGATGGTAGTTTTTGCCTGGTAGAGCTAATCATTTTCTAGGCCATAATGGGATTCTAGTGAGTAGTTTTAGAACCTTCTTTCCCTAAGACCTTGAGTCTGCAAGGAAACTTATTTCAGGAAAGTTCTTGATGGCGCTGAGGTCTTTCCTAGGATGGGGAATCTGTACATTTTCCTCTCTCACTTTGCAATCAAAACCACCAGAGGACCAAGCCTCAATCCTTGTGTGTGGCAGGGCTCCCTCTTAGAATCTTCTGTCCTATGCCACCCCAGGCCCAGGTGCCATCCATGACTGCCTTACGCAGGGCTATGAGCTCCTTCAGGCAGGGAACACATTTGTCTGATCTTTAGGTCCAAATGCAGCAACCAGCCAATCACTGGGGCTTAAAATGCATATTTGTTGATGACCATCCCCAGGGTCATTGATGCAATATTCTGACACCATGACAAGAAAGAGCCACAGTGGAGAGGTGGGGATGAGTGGAAGGAAAATGAATGGCCTTTATATTTTTTAAAGGAACAACACTGCGGATAAAACAAGTTTCGAATCTTCTCAACTTGTAGTATTTGATCTGTACAGAATTGGACTTCTGTGCTCAAGTCAACAAGCACGGACTGGCACCACTGACTTGTCTCCAAATCATGTCTCCCCACATACTAACAATTGCCTTAGCGCATGTTTAAGGTTGGATCAACTCTAATTATTTATACACATAGAGTTTACATAGGAGAATGAAAACCACACCACGTACAGACATTGAGTGTGACATATCTGCGTGTACCACTTCAACAGATGAAAAGAACGTCTCATTCCAGGGGAAATACACATTTCAACTCTACATAAAATAGGAAACTGGAACCCACTGGTGAGGCGCAACATGAGCTGCCTAAGAGAGAAACTCTAGGAATGCCAGAAGTTCCTAAAAGTGCCTGGAGCTAAGCCCCTGCTTGCCAGGTCTCTGCGGACAAACCCTAGATACTCAGGCCACAGGCCATGGGGAGGGAGAATCCCCTCTTGCAGGAGAGCTGGCTGAAAAGATGTTGGGAGGTGGTTGGGAAGAGGCCCAGGTGCATGCCTAGCCCGAGACTCACTGGTGCTGGTGAGTGGAGGACACAAGAGTAAGCTGCTAGCCACCCACGGAGTGTTCCCTGGGCAGTAGAGCCCTGCGGGGGATGAGGCCAGCTGGAGGCCAGAGAGCTGGGAAGGGAGTCCGGGGAACTCACCACCTTTGCTCTACACCTGGAGACACAGCACAGGTGTGGCTGGTGGGCAGGCTGACCCAGTGTCCTTGCAGACAGTGTCATGGCTGGTCTCCAGGACCCTTCTCCCTCAGACCACAGCTCCCCAGGGTGGAGCTCTATAAGAGCTCGGCTCTTCCTGGTACCCCGGCAGGGCTTCCCCTCACCTGTAGCATTTACATCTCTGAGAACGGGACAGTCTGGGCCACCTGCTTATTGCCAGGGAGGGACACCACCGCCCTGACGCACTGTTCTTTTAGTGTCAGTTCAATTAAGCAGGTAAGTCCATTTGACTTGAAGTTTCTGTTTCACTGGGTTGTGTAGAAATGAAGACATCAAAGCAGTAAACAGGGGCCGGGACTCTTGTGGAGATGCAGAGGGCAGGACACAAGCACCCTCCCTCCTCCCCGCCCGGGCTCTGCACCCAGGTCACCCCACCCACGGGGCATGGGGTGGGTGTAGACGCCATAGTACCCAGACTCAGGCTGTGCACCCAGGCCACCCCACCACGGGGGATGGGGTGGGTATAGACCCAGTACCCAGAGTTTGGTTCTTGTTGCTGAGGCAGAGGCAGAGAGAATGAGGAACGAAGACCAGTGGTTTGACGAAAAGGAAAGGAAGTTTATTGATTTGCTGGCAAGTGAGGAAGACAGTGACGTAGTGTCACTATGGGAAACATGCCTCCTGGCTCTAAGCTAAGAGATAGGGCTTTTTAAAATAAGTGTTTTCAGTGGTTGGTCTCAGGTCTATGTGACAAGTGTCACACATCCTGGCTTTAGGGCTATTGTTTAACATACTTGTGGTTCTGTTGACCTTATCTCAGGTGACAGTCTTATAACTCTTGTCCAGATAATTCTGGTGAGCCATGGAATGCAGGTTTTAAGTCCCCAAAAGGGGAGGAGTTTTAAAGAGACCACTCGTAAACCATTTCCTTGCCCTTTTTTCCTGACTATAGCCTCTGTTCCACATTCCCCACCGTCAGCCTTGTCCTTCCGCATCTTTGGGAGAAGGGGTGACATCATCATAAAGCTACTTCCTGCTGAACAGGGGCAACGATTCAGATGGAAGGCTTGTACTTATTTATGCCACTGCTCTTAGTGGTTTGCCAAAGCTTCAGCATGAGATTTACCAAAATAAAGAATGCAATAAATTGCCAGGCAAAGAGGGGGATAGGCAACAATCTCGAGTGTTGAGAAGGCGAGCTAGAGGTTCCCCAAGAAAAGGGATTTTACCCAGCGTGGTACCTAAGATTCGGATAGGACTGCGGGTCCTTACTGTTGCCTTTATACAATGTCTGATACAGGGCTGGGTGACAAAGAAACATGGGACTCTGGGTAGAAAGCTGTCATTCACAGCGATCAACTTGGCAGCAAGACAGAGGAGCAGAAGAAGCCGTAGTTGGGGAAATCTCCCCTACAGGGCTGCCTCCCCATCTTCATTGGGCCCCTTCCATGTGTCCAACAAGTTCAAGGTCCTTGTTCTTTCCAGACTTTAAGCAACACCCTGTCTCCTGGGCTGGAGGGATGGAGGGGTACTTCCAACTGGGGCGGGGACCTAGAAGAGGCAAATTCGTGCAGAGTGGTTAGAATTTCTGTTTCTCATATTGCTTTACTCTGTCTTTCCACTTGGTAAAATTACCCTACTTACCTTGGGTGCTAGGAAGACTCCCTCATAAACTTCATTTCAGAGGACCTTCACTTAAACCTGATTCTACGGGCCACCCTTATCCAGAGGAGGGCATGTGGCAACACCTTATCCCTGTTTAGATGGGTTTTCTACATCAATTCTGTTAAGGTTTTCTTCCAGGTATATTTTATTTTCTCCATATTTCCCATAGATCGAGCTCTCCAGGTTGCATGTAATTCTTTTCTAGATGTAGAGCTTGACTTACTTGCTGATATAAAAGAGAGTCCATTATACTATGTATGGGAGAGGGAATCCATATGTCGGTCAAATGCGGAAAGAAAACTGTGTCTGTGCTTTTGTTCTCATCGTTGGCACACAAGATGTTGGAGCATGGGTCACTGTTGGGTCTGACCAGTTACCACTGTCAGCCTGTCCTTGACCAGGTGGCCCAGCCCAGTGATTGGCATCCAACTTGTCTCAACCTTGTTTCTGTGGACTCCATGCCATGGCCCCGGCCCCAACATAGGCAACAACTCTGGCCCCAAGTGCCGTGGCCATAGCCTCTATGGATGCCGCAGTGGCCGCCACTTCTAAGGCCCTGGAGCCATCAGCCATTGGCTGTTTCCCACCATGTCCCTGCTAAGGGAAGTCAGTTTAGAGTTTCTAAAAGAACAGGTGCCTTCTGTGTCAACTAAACTTCCACCAAGTCAGTCCCCACTGCCTATTGTGCTCAGGGCTCCTGTGGGGTATGTGGCTGGGAGCCGCTCGGGAGGCAGGGAGCCCCGGTCCCTCTCACTCATCATCTCGGCCCTGGCCTTGAGAAGCTGTGTGCTGCCCGGGGGGTTCTTGTTACCTGGAACCCCTTGTAATTTCGGGCAGTGTTTTTTCCAACACCCTTCCTCTTTACAAAATGCAAACTGACTGTACTGCAACCTGGGTGGGCCTTTCTCCTCTTCCCTTTGGACTGTCTCTTTCGACAGGGGTCCGGCGTTGATAGAACCACACAGGTTTCAGTTTCTGTTCTTCCCCAGCATGATGCACTTTAAAGGCGACATCAACAAGTCGTGATATATCGGGGCCAATCACCCCTTCAGGCTACTGTACCCTCATTATATCTGGAACACTAAGCCCTATAAATTCATATTAACTGTGTGCAAATTTTAGGGGCCTCTGGATCCGCGTCTATATATTTCCAACATGCCTGATAGATGTCTTCTAAAAATTCAGAGGGCTTTTCATGAGCTTTTTATCAAGACCCCCATCGGATATTGCTGTAGGGAAGTGGCCCACCCTCTGGCTACATTGAGTCCCCCCACTGGGTCTTGAAAGGAGAAACCATTCCCACTCCTGACTTATAACCCAGAGGATGTAGGACTAAAGAAAGTTCCAGAAACACTTTTTTGGAATGGGGGTCCCTCTACCAGCAGTGGTGGGTGTGGGGGAACGGGAGGTGGGGGAGCAGGTTCATGACCCTTGACCTTCTTAATCCCTCCGCACCTCAGAAAGGGTGCTCCCACCAGAGCAGACCCTGAATCCACTGGGGGATTCAGCCACCCCAGCTGCTGATCGTGGGGTGCCATTCCACCAGGGTGCCGACAGGCCCATGCAGGGGTGCCACGTTTTGTCGCTGAAAGTTCAATACTTGTCCCGAAGGCCGAATCAGTGAGAATGAAGAACAAACTAATGGTTTGAGGGAAAATAAAGAGAAGCTCAGTAAATGAATGTTCACTAACGTTCATTAATTTGATGAGGTTCTCTTTCCTTTCCTCAAACCACTGGTCCTGTTCTTTGTTCTCACAGAGTCGGCCTCAGGGACAAGTGCCCAACTTTCTAACAGGCCCGGCTTGTCACCCTTCTGGGAAAGAGCTCCACCTACCCACAAAGCCACTTCCTCAGAAGTACTGAGCGGCTGTCCTGCTCCCACGGGGGTGCTGGAGGTGGGGCAGGGGCTGGTAAGGGCTGAACAAAGTGGGGGGCACCCAGCCCACCTCCAGGTTTCTTATCATCAGTCAGAAACCTGCTTTTGGAGGTGATACTGAGAAGAAGAAAAGACTCCGATGAAGATTACAAAAATCAGGCGTTAAAGTGTCAAGGACTCGCGAATCTTTCTTTCCCCACAAGGTCCTCCTTTGTCTATTTTTGGGGGAAAATCACACATATACATTGAGAAAGCAAGCTCGTTGTTTTTCTGCACTGTCTGAGCTCTGCTGGACAATGGAACTGCAGCGTTATCTGTTCTGTCCCGGGATCCTGACCAACCTCATGCCAGCATCACACTTTGGAAATGGAAGTTTCTCTTCTTCTCCCCAGGAGATGTGGGCACAGAATCCAAGGAATGTCCTTGACTCAGGAAATCACCTACCGTTGGTGACCCAGGGGCAAGTGGAGTGGAAGCACGAGCCCTAGGCCAGGAAGCTCCTCACCCAGGACAGAGACCTCTCCAGCCCCTCCCCAGAAGTTCCCAGAAGTTTCCAGAAGTGGTGAGAGGTGGGGGAGGGGTTGACGACTCTCACCCTCCAGACTGGGAGAGCCTTTCCTTCCATTTTTCCAGGAAGCAGTGGCCGTGTTGTTGTCTGATGAAGATTTCTAAATGGAGTCAGAGAACAAGCCTCTGAGGTCAGCAGCCCACTCCCTCAGGGTGGGATCACTGCCCCCGTCCCCCAACAGCTGGAATTATTCCAGAAGTGAATGCCTTCTCTCTCTGAAGTGGAGCAGGCATGATTCCCTGTTACACAGGCAATCAATATGCAACAGATACCGCAAGAACCAAAATTATTATGAAATACTGTTCAATAATTGAAGACGTGATGGTTTAAAATGTGGCTGAGCTGGTTCGCCTCAGGGCAGACGTCAATGGTGCACCTGCCGTCTACACGGGGCTCCAGCTCTCACCAGGAGCCAACTGCTGCTGTGTCTGGGTGTTCACTCTCCCCACCCACCGCGCTCACGAGTTTGCATTGGGAAGTTTGCTGGAGCCAGCAGACGAATGCAAACATGGTCTCCTTCTACTTCCATCTCTGAAGAATAATTGAGAGGAAGGAATCTCATGTCGGCTGGGTCTGTGTCTGTGAGCACATCCCTCTGTGTTTTCAGAAGTCCTAAATGTCCAATAATAGGGAAATGATTAAAGAGATGCCCATAAAGGCATGCAATGGAAACAGCTATAAAACTTTTTTCAGGGATGTTTAATAACAGTTCAAAACTTACTCAATAAAAATGCCAAGAAATCAAATTTGAATAACATAATATGACCTCGAGCATGTAAAATTGTATACACACACAGAAACGAGATGGGGTCTAAGAGAAGGGTGGGCAGGTGTGGTGAGGGGTGAGGCTTCCAGAGATGGGTGCTATGATCTTCAGTAGCTTCAATCTCCCTTCTAGATTGTTCTGAACTATTTCCTTTCACCCTCCAGGCCCAGCTCTCAAAGGGCTGAGCAAACAAATTACCAGAGGACAAGAGTCTCTGAGGCCCTCAGGGTGTGAGCCGAGAGCCTGCTGGGCTAAGGCTTGGAGCACTAACCCCTCCCTGGCTGGACGTCCTCCAGCACGTCCTCTATTTCAATTCAGCTTGCCCCCCAACTCCGTTCTAAAGTCTCCTTAAAGGACTGTAGGACAAGAAGCTTGGCCCCTCCCCTCCCGTCCAGCTGCCTCCTGCTTTCCAGTGTGGGCATCCCTAACTTCTTCAGGAGTTTGCCTCCATTCATGTTATCTCTTTTCTGTTTCTTCCATGAGCTTTAGTTAAGATAAGTAATTGCTGCTGAGTAAAGCAGTTCAAAACTATTTAATGCTTGAGAGAGGGAGGAATATGCTGCTCGGAGGACCTGAGAACTCTGAGAATCATCCAATCAGCAGCTGCTCTGCGCCTTTGCTGGAGGCTGCAGACTGCAGCCCACATCAGCCCTGCCAGGAACAGGCCGTTTTCACCCCCCACTGGCCAATGTCACCGAGGAAGTACCCAAAGAACACAGCGCCCATCTGCGGAAGCACACAGCGCCCATGTCCAGGAGCCTCACCCCTCACCACCCCCTGCACCCACCCTCCTCTCCCACCCCATCTGGTTCCTCCGTGTGCGTATCATACTTTACGTACTTGAGATCATAGTGTGCCATTCAAATTCAATTTCTTGTCACTTTTACTGAACAAGTTTTGAACCATCATTAAACATTCCTGAAAAAAAGTTTCATGGCTGCATTTGCCTGCATTTATGGGCATCTCTTTAATCACTTTTTTGTTGTTGGGCACGTAGGCTCCAACTTAGCACTAGTTCTGCAGGACTTGTGCAAACACAGAGGGACGTGCTCACAGACACAGACCCGCCGACATTGAATTCCTTCCTCTCGATTATCCATCAGAGACAGAAGCAGAAGCAGACCATGTTTGCATTTATCTGCTGGCTCACTCCTGCCTTCAGCAAACTTCCCATTGCAAACCCGTGTGCAGGGTACGTGGGGAGAGCAGGTGGCCCAAAGACGGCGAGAGGCCGAGGACCCATCAGCACCTGTGGGGAGAGGGGAGAGGGGGACAGTGCCGCTCACCGCAGAAGCCAAGTAGCACCCTGGCGTGCAGCCCCGTCCTGCAAAGGCCGATGCTGCTGGCATCTGGTTCCCGGAAGGAAGGGGCCTCACATCCTTCAAGGACTGAGAAAGACTGGGCCAGACTCTGCTGAGCAATTACTTTTAGGAGGCTGTGAGCTCAGCAGCTAAGCTGTCTGAGGGGAGGTGACAGAAATGGAAGGGAAGCAGAGCCCCTGCCTCCAGCTCCCTGGCAGCGTCTCTGGTGCCTCCTGGGCAGTGGCGCCCAGAGAGCCCCCAAAGAACACACTGGCCATTTCCATAAAGCCTACCTTCAGCTCACCAAACAGAAATGCAACCCTCTCCCTGCCCACCCTCCATCACGGGGCCTTCCAGCCGTGCTGCCCTGTTAGAGCATGTGTCACCCAGCGCGTGGAGCACGTAGGCCACAGGTGACTCCTCTCCTCTGGGCCCCCAGGCCTGGCTGCTGATCTCACTTGGTTTCCCAGAAATACCTGCAGACAGGTGGGTGCCCCACACGCACAAAGCCTCTGCTCCCCTCTGGGAGGCCTTCTGCCTGGCGGAGGGGCAGGAGCCCCGGATCCGGGCAGCGCCACATTTGGTTGTGGTCCTGTGAACCCGGGGATAGGATCAGCCTGTTTGAGCCTCAGGCGTCTCCTCTGTGCACTGCAGATCGGGATGCTGGCCTCCCTGCATCCCGATTACAAAGACAGGCCTGTGAAGAACTTAGCCCGATGTTGAGGAAGTGCTCAGTAAACAATCCTAATTTTGGTGTCAGTGGTCCCGTTCCTCAGCAGGCTTCCAGGCCTGCCTGCCTGCTCCCTGAGCCCCTTTCGGTCTTCCCAGTTGTCTCACCAGCTGCAAGAGAGACATGAGCTGCTGTCCACCCCCCTGCCAAGGACAGGGCTGGGCGGTACACTTGGTTTACATCAGAGGAGGAAGGATAATTTGATACTAGTAAATATACCTCTGTCATTATGGAAGCCATAATCCTGCATGAGTGCTGGGAAAATATTCACTAACATCCCACCTTCGTTTCTCTCCCTCTGACCATCACCTTGTTCCAAATTATATTTGAAGTTCTAGTTGCTGTAGAAGACATAAAAAAAGAAAACTTAGTAATGCTCTAAATTAAAGATGCAAAATAAGCATCGCTTGCATATATGTAATCCTATCTCCAGGAAATTTCAGAGAATCAACTGAAAGTCTTTTGAATTAATGACAGGTGACCAATGCACCACAAACAGAACAGCTTTGCATCCTATGGGCACGGCGTGGACGTGGGCTGGGAGCGCCATTCTCTGCAGCACCAGTGGGTTTAGGCTTAGAGCATTAATGAGATACACACTGAGGAAAATAAAAAACAGAAAACGTAATGAGACATGAGGAATAACACTTAAGGCTCAGCGCCGATAGCTCAGCGGCTAGGGCGCCAGCCACATACGCTGGAGCTGGCGGGTGGGAATCTGGCCCAGACCTGCCAAACAATGACAACTACAACCGCAATAACTAAAAGTAGCTGGGCATTGTGGTGGGCACCTGTAGTCCCAGCTACTTGGGAGACTGAGGTAAGAGATTCTCTTAAGCACAAGAGTTTAAGGTTGCTATGAGCTGTGACACCACGGCACTCTACCGAGGGTGACATAGTGAGACTCTGTCTCAAAAAAATGAATGACTAAATAAATAAATAACAGAATAACGCTTGACTAAGTGGTGCGATGTGTCATATTCCTAATGGGACGCTTGATATCGTAAAGAAATTAATTCTTCTCAAGTTGATTCTGAGCTTAACACAAGCCAAACAAAATCCCAGACTGACACTTCATCTTCATAAAATAATTCCATAGTTCAGTTTGAAGATTAAATGTGTACAAATAACTTTGTAAGAGCAAACTAAAAAATGCTACTGAATTATGAAACTTCAAAAGGAAAAAAATCATCATGTTTCTTACACAAGAAAGGTCAAGTTAACAGAACTAAAGACATAAGCCCGACACAGACTAAGTACCTTATAAGAACATATTGCATCATAAAAACACAGTCATCGCAAATCAGTGGGTAAAAAATACATTATTCCATAATGGGGTGTAATAACTGACTATTTGGGGGATAAAATTAGATCCTCACCCACACCATAGAAATAATGTCTTAAATGCCCTTTAAAAATAAAGCCATCAACATTAGGAAAAAGAGTTTCTTTTCCCAATTTGATTTATACTTCTACTGTGGAAAAAATTTTCTGTGTTAGAAAAAATAAGTGAAGGAATATTAGTAACAAATAAGAAAGATAGAAGGTTAATATCTCTAACTAACAAGGAGCCAGCAGAAGCTGGACAAGGGCATTAATACGAACTCGGTGGCAGAGGGCGTTAACTGCTGCACCGGCAGGGCTGCGGGGGAGCTGCTGCTGTGTCTGTGAATAGCTAACTTTTCTAGAAGGGGATACAGAAATTGGTGTCAAGAGCATTAGACAAGTTTATACTTTTGACTCAGTAATTCCATTCCGGAAATGTACCCTAAGGAAAGCTGGAATGAGAACGGAGGGCTATGCACCCACATCGTTGATTTCTGCGTTATCTATAACAGAAACAGGGCAGCCAAACTAAATACCCTTCAAGGGGAACGTTTCAGTCAAGCCTGATACATCCACTGGGGCAGCAGTTCTCAACCTGTAGGTCGCGACCCATAGGATCTGTACTAAAGGGCCGCGGCATTAGGAAGATGGAGAACCACTGTGCTAGGGGGATGTATTATTTTTAAAAGTCACTTAAATTTTTTGTATAAAATATACTTGCTGAAATGTGAAAATGCTTATGATACCATTTGAAGCAGAACAGGGTACAAAAGTGTGCAGTGGTGACCTTTCAAGGGAGACTGGGAATGTATGACGAATCTGAACGACCCACACGGACGTGTGTTGGGCCCTCAAACAGGGCGGGGAAGACAGCATTTTTCTTCTTCCTCTTCTTTCTATTTCTTTCTACTTTCAAATTTTTTCAAAATTAAGTATATGCTGCTTTATCATAACAAAAAAAAAGAATAAAAAGTGATCAGGACTAGAAGTTTATGGAGACAATGACTGACAATTACTTGAGCAAAGAATGGGGTGTGAGCAGGGTGGATGGCGGGGTTTGGGGGTGCACGCACCACGGTACTTGGACTTTTAGGGTGATGAGCAAGACTCTAGTGGGCAGAACATGAGGAAGAGAATGGACGTTTCCAGTGTTAGCCCTGCCACGTGCAGGAGAAAGTGTTCCTCCCCAGATACTGAAGAGAAAGAGGAGAACACTGCAGGTGCTGGGGCAGGAAGAAAGGGCCGCGGGCCCAGCCTCAGCCTTTGTACTCTCAGGATTCTCAGTTGCTTACACAGGTGGGGACAGGGACGTGGAAGGGTTCCAGCTCCAGGATTCCATCTACACAGTGTAAGCCATGGTCAGATAAGAGCTCAACGGGTTGTACAAGCCGTCACTGAAGGATGTGGTGACTCCTCGTGAAAGGGAGACCACGGTTCATTCCAGCAACTCTCGGCAGAGTGGGAGGTGTGAGTTCCAGGGGGCTCCGGAGGACGGAATGCGTGCGGCACACAGTGGCTGTGCTCCTGGATGGCCCTGGGGTCCATGTGGAACTGCCTGCAGGGGCAGCGTCTGTGAGTTGGGGGCAGACACGGATGTAGGTGCCTGGCCCCGAGCCCGCAGCCCGAGAGAGGCATCAAATCAAGGTGAAGTGAGGGCATCCACTGGCTGAATGAGGTGAATCAAACCTGTATGTTCAACTCCACCCACTGCCTTATAACCAAGTCCAAGTAGCTAAGGAAGTATTGGGATTTAAAAACAAAAAAGGGAAATTGGCCTGGAATCCCAATCAGTGCGGTAGCCATGCGCCAAGACCTGCGTGACCACTCGTTATAGACACAGGGCATCACTGACACCTGGGTGGCTTCCCTGTGCAGTGAGAAGGCGAGTGGGGCTCTGTTCTCCACCGCAGGCCAGGGTGCTTATCAGAGTGTCCCCAACTGCCCAGTGAAATGGCGTGATGAGTGGAGTCCCCTGTCCTGACTGCACTGTGTCCACAGGCCCTTCCTCCTGAGCTTTCTGTCCCATCCGGGTCCCCTCCTTCCTCACCCTTCCTCTGCCCTCCTTCCCTCTTAGCACTTGTCTCCACGTGACCTTGATGGTCCCGCCTGCCTGGCCCCCGAGTGCAGGTTCCGGAGGGCAGAGCACGGCCATGCTGCCTTCCCTGCCCTCACGGAGCGCTCCTTGAATGGAAACGTTCTAGTTTCCTTCCCTCCCCACCCTCGGATTCCAGCCAGAGAACTGTGGGGAAAGAGTAGGAGAAATTGAGGCTGGCAGCAGGGCCGGGCGGCCAGCGCTCCACAGGCAGAAGGCTGCAAGCCCAGGACTTCGCGTGCTCATCCCGGCTGGGCTGGTGCTTCTCTGCAGCGGCTGGCAGGAGCCTGTGCTGCTGGGGATCTCCTCCTGTGGACGGCTGGGGCCTTCGGAGGATCCTCCCCCAGATCTCTGAGCTGTTTCTCTCTCCCCACCAGGGCCACTCTCCTCCCTCCGCTAACGCACAGCAGGATACAGAAAATCCGCTTTTTGCCCATCTATCACTCTCCAGTCTCCCATGCTTCACTCCCTATTCTTAAAAAAAAAAAGTTCTCTTTTGATACATGATCAACCTGCCTGTCTTTGGTGACATCCACCGGGCGCGTTGATGTGCACCGTGAAATCCGTACTGAGGGCTTCCCGAGTGTGAGCGTGTGACCAGATCACATTGTTTCAGAAGTAGGGCAGTGCGGAGAGGCTATTTTTAACTCCACATTCTGGTGGCTTGGTGACCTGCCTGAGTCCTGCCTTCCTGCTCAGTGCCGATGCTCAAGGACAGCTGCATTCCCAGGTTCAGGGTCGGTTGTGCCCAGCGGAGCCCAGACAGCCCCAGCGAGCTCGGTGAGGGGCCGTTTTCTCCACAGAGGGGTAATAAATGTGGGGCCTGAGCAGCTTCCAGGAGGCTGGGGAGCAGAGATGCTGAGAGAAGGCACGATCCTGGGGACACTGTCGCTGGGGCTGCGGCTACAGTGGTATGTCCCAGGCAAGCCCCACCAGAACATCTGCCACCCCCAGCACGTCTCTACCACGGAGCCCCAGATGTGAACTCAGGACAATGCGCTGACTTTGGGCTGCCCTGAAGGACCCACAGGCACTGTGCGGTGTGCAGGGGACAGTCCTGGGGGGGGAAGGACAGATGGCTATGGAGCGGGACAGCCCCGTCACTCTCAGACAGGCCCCATGGCAGCCACCGGCCCCCCACTCCTCTTCAACCTCTCTGGTTGCCTTGAGTTGGTTGGTTGGAGTATGAACTACCTCCATTCTGAAAGGGCAAGGCTGTGTTTGTGTTCACCTGCCCCCCAGCTGCTAGAATCACCCTTGGCATACAGTAGGCACTCAATAAATGTCTGCAGGGAGGAAGGGGGGAGGGGTGGCTTGCTGGTTTCTCCTTGTGCGGAACCACCCACCCTGGGAGCAACTGAAGACCAGCACTCTGTCCCTGCAAGGTGACAGGGACCATCCCTCCTGGAGGTCAGCCTCAGCCCTCTGGCTGGCGCCCTGACCCAGGTGTCCCTAGGGAGCACGCCTGTTGAGCCAGCACGCAGCAGAAGCGGTCGGCCCTTCAGCACGAGTAACCAGCAACCCCAGCACTGCTTCTCCTTCCTGGGGGAGGAGAGGACAGGGAAGGGAACGCGTCCCCCAAACTCGGTCCATGTTAACAGGCTGGGCTGCCGAGGCCACTGTCGGTTCCAAGTGCCAGCCCTGCTCCCCTCATGGGGTGATGCTCGAGGAACACGTGGGGGCTCTTCTCTGGTGCAAGCAAAGTGGGCAGGACAGAGAGAGGTCCCAGCAAGGAGCCCTGGGGCTGTCTCTGGCGGCGCCTCCCTCCCCAGGGCTGCAGACCCGCTCTCAGACCGCGCTGTGCGCTATCTATTCAAAACCCAGTGTCCAGATGACGACTCCCTTTGGGATTTTCTGTAGAACAAAGACAATTTTCACTCAGGCGCTTTTGTCCCACTCCTGATTCCTTCCACCTTTTGTGAGCTGAGCCCCCTCCTGAAATGAGACTTGTGTGCCCCGGATGGCAACTGCTCTACTAATGCGTGTGTGTCCGCCCCATGCAGGACACCTGCTTTTCTGGGACAATTGCCATCAGCAATCAGGCGATTTCCTCATTGTGTGCCTATTTCCGGACACGGAAGAGGAGGAGTGGACAGGAGGCAGGCCCCCTCCACATCCTCCAGCACCCTGGCGCCTGATGGAGACACCCACTCCTGCTCAGTTTCACCCCAACTTTCTGCCCGGTGCATTAGCTGGTCAGATGCTGAGGTCCAGCACACCCTGCCCTCATGGGCATCCTTGGGCCACCCTCCAGCAGACTCGGGTCTAGGCGCTTCTCTCCTGGCAGCCCAGGGGCTGCAGTGAGTCCACAGTTCCTGCTTGTCCCCACACCGCCCGAGTGGCAGCATCTCCCCGCTACCCCATGTGTAGCCTTCAGGGACCGAAAGGGAAGGAGGATGCCTTTTCTGTAGCGCAGCGGTCAGCACCTGGCCTCCCGGCTCACAGCGGGCTGAGGCCGTCCCTGGGCAGCGGCTGAACAGATGGAGACAGGGCTCTGGAGATGGGGACAGGAGCCCAGTGCCAAGACCTTCCCCAGTGATGACTCCGTGAAGATTTCGCCGTTTACAACACTTTTGTTGTTGTTTATTATGAGCAGGCGAAACATAAAACAGCCAAGCATAGCATGAAACAACCCGCAAGAAGCAGGCGCTCAACATTTAGATGCTGCCGAGGCTTTCCACCAGGCTCTGATCTGGAGCTGGAAGGAAGACCGGCCCTTTGGGGGAGAGGATGAGGGTGAGGGTGAGGGCTGCCCAGAGTGGGTGAGGATGGAGAAAGGTCTGGAGGGATGTGCCAGGATAAAGCCCTGGCCAGAAGCAAGGGCTGCCGCGCTGAGGTGAGAAGGGGGGTTCCTCTGGTCCCCAGATAAAGCACACCACAGGGAGAGGCATGACCTTTCTAACAGCAAATATTCAGAAAACGGAGCATTCCAATTCTGCTCTGAATCCTGCTCTTTCATAACATAGTACAACATTTTCACGTAAGACATTGGTTTGGGGCGATTTGTTGCAAAAATATCAAATCTGTTAATTTTTTATAAATTGTCTTGAGGAGCCATTGTACAAATGGTGCCATTTTTTTTTTTTTTTTTTTTTTTTTTAGACCGAGCCTCAAGCTGTCACCCTGGATAGAGTGCTGTGTGTCATCACAGCTCACAGCAACCTCCAATTCCTGGGCTCAAGCGAGTCTCCTGCCTCCGCCTCCCAAGTAGCTGGGACTACAGGCGCCCGCCACAACGCCCGGCCATTTTTTGGTTGCAGCCGTCATTGTTGTTTGACAGGCCGGGATGGATTCGAACCTGCCAGCTCAGGTGTACGTGGCTGGCGCCTTAGTCTGTTGAGCCACAGGCGCTGAGCCAGGTGCCATGTTTTGAATAATCTGATATCTAAATGCAAAGACAATTGAATAAAATCAGAGAAAACAGAGGACCACACATGGGCATGTCACGGGGGTGGTGGGGGGGCAGTCTGTCCTTGGTCCTTGGAATCTACCCCCTTCACCCCCCCCCCACGGTTTCAATGACCACGGACAGCCCTTTCCCTAAACTGAGTCTGTCACACTCACTCCTACGATTTCCAGCCCAGTGCTCATTTCAGATGCAAATGTCATGACCTCCATTTTCAACACCCTTCTGGGACCCCTCTGCTTAGGACACAATTAGGAGAACCTGAAAGGCCTGTGTGTCTGTTTGCTCCACAAGAACCTCTTCAGTGAGACAGGGACCCTGACAGTCCGCCCACGATGTTACCTTGCACACCTGCCATGTTCGAGGTGTTCATTAAATATTGGTTAAATGGCTGAAGGAATGAGCAAAGGAGAGAACCCCTCAGGTTTCCTGGGTGCTCAGCCCCTGCTGGATGAGGAAGTCTGCCTTATCTGCACAGATGCTCATGTGTAGCCAGTTCCCGCGTAGCGCTTGGCAGTTAAAAAATGCCCTTTATCTGGCTCGGTGCCCATACTCAGTGGTTAGGGCGCTGGCCACATGCACTGGGGCTGGTGGGTTCGAACCCAGCCCACGCCTGTTAAACAATGACAACTCCAAAAAAAAAAAAAAAGAAAAAAAAATCCAGGCATTGTGGTGGGCGCCTGTAGTCCCAGTTACTTGGGAGACTGAGGCAAGAGAATTGCTTAAGCCCAAGAGTCTGAGGTTGCTGTGAGCTGTGATGCCACCGCACTCTACTGAGGGCAACATAGTGAGACTCTGTCTAAAAAAAAGCCCTTTATCTAAAGCTCCAGCTTGGTGTCCACTGACAATGCCCAATGCCATGTGCCCACAGTGCTGTGGTTCCCACAGAACTTCCAGAGTGAGTGTGGAGATGTGTGTGAATATTTTCCTCACCCCCCTCAAATTTGCTGGTTAGTCTCACAGTTTAAGGAATTATTTGAATTCAAACAAAACGATAAATAACTCCTATGTTCACTTCATCCTCGAAAAACAAATTCTAAATTTCACCAGAAAATCTATCCCTCTCCCAGCTAGCTTACTGAGGGGAGAGCAGGCAGGAAGCAAAAGGCTGCAATTTACCAACGCTCCATTTTCATTTACCAAATGCTACACAGAACTAGCAGCATTTTAACAGATAGAAATGAATGCTACTATTACTTACAAAGGTTAACAATAGAAAGATATTATTACCAGAAATCTGCATAACATCTAAAAGAAATAAAAACGGTTTTATAACTCTGAAGCACACGTTTGGATAATAGCGACATGTTGAAGAGTAGGTCAAATGCACACCCTGTGGTTAAACACCAACTGCCTTCACATTTATGAGAAGGGAATGGAATTCGGCAGAAATGTGAGTCCAAATAATGCACAGTTAAGGCTTCAGGGTACAGCATGCTGTCATCAAAACAATTTAAGGGTATTATATGGGTCACTACGAAAGTTTTGAGACAGACTGGGTTATGGTCCATTACTTCACTAACAAGAGCACAATCAACAGGGTGCTTTCTGAATCCTCTGAGCGAGTCTCAGCTTTCTCTCTTTAGCGGTGCTGCTGCTTCATTTGCTTCTCTGTTTGGGGATTTTATCTTTCTTGCTTTTCATAAGTTTCAAAACTTTCGTATTGACCCACATAATCTAAATGCTTTTGATAGGCAAGGTTTTGAGCAGTATTTCTTAGTATTTTGTGACTGAATTAGCTATGGAGGAAAAACTCCACATGTGCTGGGGGGGGTTCCTCCTTACAAATGTCACAAGTTTTTCCTGTCAAAAGCGTACCAGCCACTCTCTGCCCCAGTTACACCTGTGCCACAGTGAGAACCCACCAGCGGCCAAGGCAGGCAAAGCCCAGCAGGTGCCCCAGCTCCAGGGTCCTGGCAAGCTCTTCTTGCTGGCTGTTTCCTCCAGATCTCATGGCTATTGGCATGTTCAGGTCTTGCAGATTGATCTAGTGAGACGTTCATGGGTTGTCACCGAAGAGAGAAATAAACCACACAACAGAGATAGACTAGGAAGCAAACCTCATGAGCGACAGCTACCATCCTCTGAGTTGGTGCCCCCAGAGACGCTGGGTACCAGCTCCTGTGACTCATATGGAAAAAGCACATTTGCAAACGTGATCGAAGTTAAGGGTTTTGAGATGGGGAGATTTTCCAGGATCGCCCTGGTCATGCTGTCAATGCAATCTCAAAAGATCTCATGAAAGAGAACCAGAGGGAATTCAGGAGAGAAGGCCAAGGGGCCACAGAGGCAGAGACTGGAGTGCTGTGGTCACAAGCCAAGGTCGCAGCGAGGGAAGGACCTCCCCTCTGCCTCAGAAGGAGCGATAGGCACTCGTGCTCACCTTGATTTTGCACCAGCGAAACTGATTTTGGACTTCAGGCCTCCTAAGTGGCAAGAGAATGCACGTGTGTTGCTTTCAGCCAGCACGTGTATGATCACTGGTTACGGCGGCCGCAGGGAGCCAAGACAACTGACCACCAGGCAGAACTCTTAGGTGGCAATTGAGGGAAATCACTTTGGGCTGCTTTGGTGGGAAATTCAGGGGACATCTACTAGAGAGCTGTGGGAACCCGAGACGTTCACCGGGCAGGGCGAGCATCCGGCAGATTCCCAGTGGTGCTGTCCTTAAGGCATCTGCCCTGGAATGACAAGCTCCATGTCTTTCCTCTCAGACATGTCCCATGTGCAGGCACCATGCAAAGACCTCCACGTTCTGGAGTGGCCAAGCTGGGCCGCCCATCACAGGGACCATAGCTACTGGCTGAAGAAATCCCAGGACTCTGTTTTTACTATGTGGGAGCTTTTTCCATTGCATCAGCCGGCTGGCGCTTTCAGAGTGCAAGTGAGATCTGCTGAGCACTGAGCGTCCAGGCGCAGAAACGGAGAGCCAAAGGTGCATGGAATTCCCACAGCCCAGCTCTCTCAATATATTAAGATGCCCTGAAAACATGGGCGATAGCCTTGGACTTCAGGAGCTTTTAGCATCACGTGACTCATTCGTTCAAGACCTTCGCCTGGGTCCGGAGCCTCTTTGCATCCCTGGGTATGTTAGGAAGCACCTCTGAAGGCTGAGCTAGACCTGTAATTTAAAACCTTACTTTCTCTTCCCTCTATTAACAAATGAATTTCATTCTAGAAAAGCAAACTACTAAGTTTAACGCTGACATGGAGAGTTAATATTCTGGTGTCCTGGCTTTTTAGTAGATTTCACCAACAGTGACACTCAGAGCTCCCTGCCATCCCCCCAGCTGACCTTCCCGTCCCTGCGCCTGCAAGTCAGCAGCCGGGGGTGTATGAATCACCCCACCAACGGTTTGTGCCGCTGCACCGCTGCAAACTAAACGAATTCTTTCCATGTTAGGCTTAGGGTTAAAAAAAGAAGTTCTGTTCTAAGGAAGAGATGATTTTGAAAGCAGCACTCGGAAGAAAATAAAAAGGAAATGAGAACTCGGCTGACCATGCACTTGCATGGGCCGGCCACACTTCCTGCCTCCGTGACTCCTGGCTGCTGCCTCTGAGTCGGGGCTGTCCACAGACAGCCGCAGGTCTGGCCGGGCGGGGAGTGGGCAGGGGAGGGCAAGGAGTAACAGACCTGGCCAGACTGTGGCCAAGGACAGAAATTCACCACCCTGCAGAGAAGCCTTGTCCACAATGAGCTCTGAGGTCTGAACTAAAATGTCTCCTTAGAGGGTGCTGAGGCTGGGGCATGCAAAACAAAAAATTATTCTGACACTTACAAAACAGTATCTAATACTTTCCTCAGGACCGTTGCCGTAGCTGTCCAAATTATTACGACAGGAGAGAGAGATCAGGCTCAACTCCAAATACCGGAGCAAGGGGGGCTGTAGCCGGCTGAGGGGTCAGTGGATGGAAAATTACTAAGAGGAGACATGGGGGAGGGAATTCTTGTTAAAAGCAGGTGATCAGCGGGTTCTCCCTAAACTGCCAGCGGGGTGCTTGCTACAACTGAGCAGTTCAGGCCAGAGAGGACAGGGACCAAGCCCAAGGGCTCCGAGGAGCCTTTGATGGTAAAAGTGATACAGTCCCACTGAGGAGGGCATCGCGGTCAGGGGTTCTGTGGGTTTTCCCCTCGTGTTCCTGTTTAAGGAGAACACCATCTTCCACTACTTCCTCTTCATGTGTAAGTTGCTCCTCCCCTCCAGGCTTTCAGACTTCACGCAGAGCAGAGTGAGACACAGGGGAGGCTGGAGAACTCATGACCTGGCAGCCCTCAGACTGGGGTTTAGAAATGAGGCTGCGAGAAGGGCTCTGTCGGGGCAGGTGAAGGAGACAAGTCCAGTTCCTGGCTGGAGTCTCTACTGCTTCTGTCCAGAAGATTCTTCTCTCTACTCAAACACGTGTCTGCCATCCCTTCCAAAACTAAACCCCTACATAGGCCGGACGCAGTGGCTCATGCCTGTAATCCTAGCACTCTGGAGGCCAAGGCAGGTGGCCCTTGAGCTCAGGAGGTCAAGATCAGCCTGAGCAAGAATGAGACCCCGTCTTTACTAAAAATAGAAAAAATTAGCTGGGCGTGGTGGCGGCAGGAGCCTGTAGTCCCAGCTACTCAGGAGGCGGAGGCAGAAAGATCCCCAGAATCTAGGAATTTGAGGTTGCTGTGAGCTAGGCTGATGCCTTGGCAAGAGTGTGAGACTTTGTCTCAAAAAACAAAACAAAATAAAAACCCTGCATAGTCCAACCACCCTCCTTGGATGGTGAGGCTGCACTTCGTCAGTGTGTGCCCATGGGGTCTTCTGGGTGGTCACCTCTGCCTCCCACGTGCCCCCAACTCCCAGCACCATACCATCCCGGGCCCCTCGTCCTCCCCCACGAGGACAGGCAAAGCTCAGCCCTGGCTTCCCGCCTGTCTCCACGGCCCTTGCTCCAGCTCCATCCTGTGCACAGACGCCTCATGCACCTGTCGGGGCTACACTCTCCTCCAGGCTTGTCCTCAGCCACAGGAAGGACCTTTTAAATGTAGTGAGGAACTTGGCAGAGCCCTTTATTAGTAAAGGTGACAACATTTGCAGTGATGGAGAAAGTTATTAGCAGTTTAGCAAAACTCCATCTTGGAGTTGAAGACTCGTGATGGCCTGTGCGGCACAGCGTCCATTGGAGCCTCAGAACGTGGCCGGATCTGGAAATAGGGTCTCTGCATATGTGATTAGTTGAGTTGAGGTCACCCTGGATTTAGGCTTGGCCCTAAATCCAATGGTACGTGTCCTTTTAAGAAAGCTGCAGGATGAAACAGGAATACACAGAGGGGTCACCACGCGACCAGGGAGACAGAGGTTGGTGTAAAGCGGGTAGAGGCTGAAGAACACCAGGGATTCCTGGCTGCCAGCCCCGGACAGTTCTCTCTGTGGCCCCTGGAGGGAGCCACACCTGCCCACTCCCTGAGCTTGGACTTCCAGCCTCCAGAACCTAAGAGAACAGTTGCTGTTGCTTCAGGACACCCAGTGTGGGGTGACTTGTTAAGGCAGCCCAGGCGCTAACAGGGTGTAATCAGATGGCTAGGCAGTACCCCCCATGTGCCTGGGAGGTACCCCACATACATGTGGACGTTACTCCCACAAACACCTGGGTGGTACCCCACATGTGCCTGGACGGTACCCCACAAACACCTGGGCTGCACCCCACAGCAGGGGCGACTCCTGACTTGACCTCATGTCACACAAAGCCCACAACCACAGGAAGGTCCCACTGCACTGACTCCCACTCCCGAGCATCAAGGGCACTTCCCAAATGGGCCTAGAGGACCTTCCAGTCAGAAGCAGCGAGGGTTTCAGTGACGAGAATTACAGGGTAGCGCAGAGCCTTTCCTCTTGACTATCCAGGGGCTGAAAATTATTGTGAAGCAGAAAATACAAGTGGCAGCCTGAATGTTTCACCTTTGCCGATTTTAGCATACCCCAGTCCCCTCCTGCTGATATGAAGAGCGACACAGGTCACTCTGGGGAGGCAGCAGGGTCCGTGGTTCAGGGGAGCTGCTTCACACCCCTGACGCCAGTCACTGCTCAGATATGTCTTTCGGTTGTTTTTAAGGAAAAGAACAGAGTGGGGGGACAAGGCAGGTGCGCCCACAACCAGCCCAAGCCCCTGGGTCAGCCGCCTCCCCGCTGCCAGCTGTGCCCGCTCAGCTCTGCACAAACACGGACCTGGGTGCACCCTCCTTCTCCTGGGTGGGTACACACGGAGAGGTGGGAGTTGAGGGAGTCTCAGAGTCCTCCTTTCAGAAACCAAATGAGCTCTAAATGCAGCTTTCCAGAAGCTTCTCTGCTGGTGCCTGCCAATCCTCTATTGAGAGCTGTTAATGAGGTGTCATTTTGGATTTTTTTTCTTTAAATGGATAAAAGGGGTGATCTATTCTTTTTTGTTTTTTCTCCTTTGGTCTCCTGTGTTCATGCGAGTTATCTTTCAGCCTGTTAAAGTGAACCACTGTTTACCACCTTGGTCTTCACGGTTCATAAGATGGTCAACAATTGACTTTGCTTTGTTAAGAGAGGGAGAACTTCTGCTCCTGGGCAGTCGTGTTCAGGAGATGAGCCCCCCTCAGAACCCACACTTCTTTCTTTTCACACATCTTTGGCTTCATTGAAGTCACCAAAGCAAACTCCACAGCTGGGGCTGGACGGATGGCGAGTTACTTGCCCTCGCTAAACTGCTAAACTGAGTAACAGGGACGGCTTTTGTCTGACTTGGTGCCACCTCAGTGGACTCTGAATACCAAGCTAAAGCTTTTCTTTCTTTCTTGCTAATCTTCCAAAATTCCTTTGAGGCAAGTAAAAGTAAACATTTTTGCCCTCAACTCAGCAAGGAAATTCATGTTGTTGAAAAGGATTAGTGGAGAAAGGGGTGGGGGAAGGAAAGTCTCTGCGGTACTTTCTGTGCTCATTAAAAGGTCACAAAGCCCTCTGTGTTCTCCCCCAGAGGGTCTAGCCCCAGTGTCTTTTTATCTCCATCGTCAAACTCTGCACGTCCAATCTGGTGACCAAAGAACCCCATTTAGCAGCAGAGCCCTTGAAAAGAGGGCTGGTGAGTAGAATAGACATTCAAACAGAATACAAATAAACAAATTGACTGCAGTGCCTCGTTACCAATATTTTTAATTGGCACCACCTGCAGCATGATGCATCTGTGAATTTCTTTGCTTGGTGGTTTATTGCCAGAGTACTTGTCCCACTGGTATGCGGACCCCTAAGAAGCAGATTTCCCACAAGTGCCGCCAGGAATGCTGGTCCCATGACATTCTGTGACATTCCATAGGAGACAAAAGGATCTGGGATCAAATGGGGAGAAGCTGCAGCTGAGTTGGGGGTGGGGGGCACATGGATATGTCGTCCTGAGTCCTGCTCTAGAGACCCCCAGTCTAACTTCGCTAATACATTGTAGGGATCATGGCAAAATTCACCCCCTTTCCCTAAAAGTTCGCTGAAAGATCAACTCACAGTTAAGGCAGATCAATAAATGAAATGTTTATTTCCAAAAACTATAACACATGGGGGGAATCACAAGCTTGATTACCCAGTGCATCCGTGATGGGCAAACGCCTTTCCAGATGCCTTTTAGAAGGGCCTGGAGAATATGGAGTGCGGGTTCAGTAAGTGGTTTCAAGGGAGGGTGACTAGGTTGGGAAAGAGACGGACTTGTAAGTTAACCTGGAGAGGGTGCTGTGTTTTAGGTGATCTGGGCCAGGTGCTTGAAGAACTGGGTGTTTCCATCTTAAATACAGCAGGAGGGAGGTGGAGGGAGCTGAGAAGTACAGTGGAGACTGGTGAGTCCCAAACCCCCAGAGAATTGATGGCCTAACTCCCTCCTGGCCTGGCTAGAAGGGAGGTGAGTCTGAGGAGGAAGCTGGTGCACCTTACAGTGAAGGAATGGAGAAGCATTCTGTTGGAATCCCTTCTTCATAACCACGCCTGCTATGTGAATTCACTTGGGTTTTCAGAACTAAAACAACCCCCCCCAAAAAAACACCAAACTTGGTTTTCATCTGAAAAGTGTGATCGTTGAAATAGAGAAGATAAAAATCATGTTTCTATCATCTTTCATAGGATTTATTTTTTAACTTCCTAATGCACATATATGTATATTTAAAAAGTTTCTCTAGCTGACTTTACCCGCCCAAGATCTGAATAGGATGAAAGATAAAAGGCTGCCATGCTTCTCTTTGAGAAACAGGAAGGCCTTTGAGCTCACTGTTCCTTCACATCCAACTTACTATGCTAACTGGTTTGGGGCAACCTCTCCCAAACACGTCCACAGAATGTCCCTGGGGTAATTCTTGGTCTCTTAATCTCATGGACTCTTCTTTGGAGTCTGAATAAAATTGTGGATGTGTTTTCTCCCCATACATCTGCTGTGGGTGGTGTCCTCTGCCGTGGCTTTGCCATCCCACCCGGCAGGCCAGCTTGTGCACTGTCATCCCCAGCAGTGTGTTTGTGCCTTTGTATTATCTGAGACTTACATGCTTTATGGTTTCAGACTTACAGCTTTTCTTTCCTCAAAAAGTTGTGCATGTAGCAGTCCTCCAGGTCACAGCAGTGCCCAGCATCACAGACCATGGCCTTCTGGCTCTGTCTGTCCCTGCCTGTGGTTCATTTAAACCACTCATGTTCATGGCCAAACCACAGAGCTCATGATGGACTGAGCAGCACCGATTGCAATGACCCGCCCGGCTCCCATAGACGATGCCAATCTCAAGGGAAGCCGAGCCTAATCAGCTCAGCTCTTGGGAGGTGACACTGGTGCAGCCGGCAACATGACGGCAGAGTCCTGGTGACCCCCGTGTTGAGTTATCCCAATGAGAGATGGAGATTTCCTTGACACGTGCTACGTTCCGCTAACTACAGGGAGAGTGGGGGCCAGTCCTGTTCTGGTTTCTGTTGTGCCTAATTGAGCTCTTTGCAACAGTGACTGTGTCCGTGGTGTCTGTTCACTGCTGGGACCTGACTCAGAGTCTTGAACCAGGAGCTCAGAGGAAGGTCGTGGGCTGCGTCTTCCTCCTGGCCTCTGGCTGCTCTTCAGGTGAACAGATCTGGGGACAAAGCAGACATGGGGAATAAACCCCAACCAGCCTCTGAAGTGGTGTCCACTCGTGCCATCTGCCTTGTGGCTTCCTAGGACCCAGGTGTCCCTTCCAGAGGGTAGGTTGGGAAATTCAATCAGAGGATTTAAAGAACAAACCCAAAATGCAAGGATGCACGGGAGCTAAGAAAAACTAGCTTCTCAAATCCTAATTTAGAAAATTATTTGCACTGGGATGAGGCTGAATTTATCTCTTGAGGCTCGTAGAATTTGCCTGATAACCGAATGGCCCTCAACCAGAGCTCATTTGAGGGCTGACACGTGGGTGATTATAAAGTCAACCCTTCCACCCCTTTTAGCCAATTCCCACCTCACTTCCATGCCCAGGCAACCACTTGTCTGCTTTTGTCCCTATAGACTTGTCTGGTCTGCACACAACATGGACATGGGCTCACACAGCATGTGGTGACCCCTTTCACTCAGCAGAATGTTTTTGAGGTTCACCCAGGCTATAGCATATACAGAGAGCATTTAATGTTCAGAAGGGCTTTTAGTTCCCTGAAATGGATAAATCAGTCTTATTCTTCTTGACGGATTTTCTTACACCTGGAACCAGGTCTGATGCATCACCTGAACTCAGAATGTTCACCTTCTTTGGCCAAATTGGTTGCAAAGTCTCACTACTATTTTAGTTAGACCCAATGTCAACCCTTGGTGTTTTCAATTCCCAAGTCAGCAAATATGTGTGTGCAGGCTCCATTGATCCATAATTTACATATCACAAAATGTTTGATGTCTCACCTCTATACCAAAGTATTTTGAAAATGTCTAGAATCCATTTAGATAATAGAACATTTTATCACTTGAAAGATTCCTTTTACCTCTTCTGGTCAATTCTGCTCTCCTCTCCATCCCCACCAACCACTAATCTGCTTTCTGTCCCTGGAGACTTGTCTTCTCTGAAGATAACTTGGAAATGGGATCACACAATATGCTTAGGCGATTTCTCCTGCCTCAGTTTGTTGTGACCTCTTTCACGTGGCAAAAGGTTTTTGTTTTAGTTTAGTTTTGTTTTGTCACTCCATCACCCTAGATAGAGTGCCATGGTGTTATCACAGCTCACAGCAACCTCAAACTCTTGGGCTCAAGCATTTCTCTTGCCTCAGCCTCCTCAGTAGCTGGACTACAGGTACTTGTCACAATGTCCGCCTGGTTCTTCTATTTTTAGTAGTCACAGGGTCTCACTCTGGCTCAGGCTGGTCTCCAACTCCTAATCTCAAGCAATCCACCTGCCTCGGCCTCCTACAGTGCTGGGATTGCAGGCATGAACCACTGTGCCCTGCCTTGGCGAAAGCTTTTACGGTTCATTCATGCTGTAGCATGCACCAATATTCCTTTTTATTGCTAAATAGTATTCCATTGTTTGGATACTACGCCTTGTTTAAAAATAGTGTGCTCCAAATATGAAGTCTTTAGCACTGGGATAGATATGTCAGAAGTTCAGAGAAAGGCTGAGATACGGTGCCTACTCTACTGTTCCTGAAAATTTAATTGGGGAAGTAACATCAAGACATGTGGAACGATGGAAACTCCAGCCTACTTATTTTCTTCTCCAGCACGTCTCTGCTCGTGCCCCACATGCTTGCCTTCTTCTCTACTTCAGCCTTTACGAAGACAGGGCTGTCTTTCCTTATTCTTCATTTTTACCCCATGTCTGCTACGGTGCCTGGCCTAACTCAAAAACTATTTATTGGATGTAAAAAACTTCCATATGAGACATTGAAAAATAAAAAGGTTGGATCAGTTTAAGTTCTCACAAAGCATGGCGGTACCCTCAGAGTCAGGACAGGGTGGGTGGGGGAAGAGTTTCTGCAAGAATGTGAGGAATGCTGGGTGGATGTATGGCCCTGTGGGACACAGCTCATCAGAAACAGCCCCAGAGAAGACCAGGACAATTACACAGGGAGACAGGCTGGACTGAGAAGGTGTTTGCTGAAGCCAGGAGAGCAGATGCATTTTCACAAAGACTGAGGGTAAAAACCAAGAGCGACCAGGAGGGCAGGTGAGAGATGCTTGGAGAACTTGCCCTTGGCCCTGATAGTTTGCTGAAAGATCAACTCACAACTGAGGCAGGTTAATAAGGGGAAGAGGTTATTTACCTTACAGATAGAATGAGTCACAGAGTAATTATCTGATACCCCAGTGGATCCAGATATATATATATATATTTGTATTTTTTTAGAGACAGAGTCTCACTGTGCTATTGTGTCACACAGATCACAGCAACCTCCAACTCCTGGGCTTAGGCGATTTCTCCTGCCTCAGCCTTCTGAGTAGCTGGGACTACAGTCACCTACCACAACCCCAGGCTATTTTTTGTAGTTGTTGTTGCAGTTTGGCCCGGGCCAGGTTTGAACCCGCCACCCTTGGTATATGGGGCCAGTGCCCCACCCACTGAGCCACAGGTGCCGCGGATTCAGATATTTTTCTACCTTCCTTTTAGAAGGGAGGGAGAGATGAAGAATGTAGGTAATTCTGTTTAGGGGCAATAAATGGTTGCTAGGCAGGATGAATGGATGGAGGGAAACAGCTGACTTATAAATTAACCAGATAGACAGGTGTTATGACTTAAATGATTTGGGGGAAGGCCTGGCTGCATTCTTGATTTTCTTTCTTTTTTGCAATATAGGGAGTTAACAGGGAAAGAAAGGGAAATCTGTTGTTCTTTTTTTTTTTTATTTCAGATTGACATGAGGGTACAAATGTTTAGGTCACATTGTTTTGTTTCTAAAGTAAAGTTCAAGTGGTAGTTGAGCTCTCCCCCAGGGGTGTGCCAAGCACCCCCGCACTGTGCACATGGGTGAGAGCTCAGCGGCCACCCTTCCTTCTCCCTCCCCACCTCCCTCTTCCTCCTCCCCTTACTTGAATATACTGGGTTTTCTTTCCTGTGGGCAGGTAGTTATTTATCGACTGGTTTCATATTAGTGTCGAGTACATTATTTACTTGCTTTTCCATTATTGTGATATTTTCTAAGAAGAATGTGTTTCAACTCCATCCAGGTCAATACAAAACATGGACCATGTCTATGCTTTTTATGGCTCCATAGTACTCCGTGGGATATGTGCACCACAGTTCGTTATCTATTCATGGGTCGATGACACTGGGGTTGCTTCCACATCTTGGCAATTGTGAGTTGAGCTGCAATAAACAATCTAGTGCAAATGTCCTTGTGCTAAAATGAGTATTTTTGTCTGAGTTGCTGCCCAGTAATGGGATTGTGGAATCAAATGGAAGGTCTACTTTTAGTTCTTTGAGAAATCTCCATTCTTCTTTCCAAGGAGACTGTATTAGTTTACAGTCCCACCAACCGTGGGATTCCCTTGCACGCCAGCACATGCAGCTTGGGGATTTAGTGATATGAGCAAGGAGCTCACTCTTCTCTGTTCTTGGGGGGATGGGTCCATGTGGTGATGCCCTGGGAGGGAACGCCCCTTCCAAGGGCCTGATGATCTTGAAGGGCCTTTAATTCAAATTACTCTTTATTCCAAGACGTCTTATTTTCAGGTGCAGTTTCCTGACTGCCTCAGTTGGTGGTTGGGGGATCCCAGTTCCCCAAACCCAGTTGACCTCATTCGAATACTTGGGGACATGAGAAAGTTCAACTGAGGCCTGGCGCAAATTGAAACCAAACGTGGGTAGAAATTGAAAGTAAACCGGAGCAGCACAAACAGCTTACAGTGGAAAATAAAAGCGCTTTAGCATGGGTTTTAGTATAACAAAGAGAAACTTTATTTAAGAACAAAGCGAAAGCTTAGAGTACTTCCAAAGAGTGTTGGGAAGGGAGGGAGCCGTGGAGGGAGGGAGCCGTGGAGGCTGTGCACAGGTGTAAATACGCTTTCTCTCCATTCGAAATAGGAACTTTTGTCCTTTTCTATTGGTCATTGATTATTGTCCCTTTTCTATTGATCATTGGTGACCTAGGTTACCTCATACCCCTTTTTGGTGAGAGTTGCTGAGTGGCGATCTAACAACTGAATGTTCCCGTGGGCCCTCCAGACTTCCCGTGGGCCAGGTCTTCCTCCTGTCCCCTCCCAAGCTCCTTTCTCTGTCCCTTCTCAGCCTCCAACACCAGCAGAGCCTCAGAGGAAAGCAGCAGGGACAGCTCTGGAACGAGCACAGCAGGCTGATGACAGGAGGCACAAGCCCGTCACACTCTATGTGTGTCAAACCACACAGTCTCACGTAGACCTTTACGGATTAGCTAATTGCAAGAAGGAGCTTAAGGGGTTTTGTCCAATGCTTTCATTTTGCAAATGAAAAGACCACTAGAAAGAACTGGAATAGTTGGTGGCAGAGGTGGGCCTACAGTCTGACACTAACCCCTCAGCCCACCGTTCTCCCCACTTCCCATATTTCCTACTTTGAATTAACACTGCCACATTCTGAATATGCCAAACATCTGCCTGCTGTCTGTGGGAGTCTTTCCTCTTGGGTTTCCCAGCCATCTCTGGGGAGAGAAAGCGGTATAATCAGAATGACATGCAATTATTCCAGTGTTGAAACCGGATTTTGAGACATTCACTAAACTAAGTGAAAACCCTAAGCTGGTCCATTAACTATAAGTAGATATCACACATGTAAAACAAGATGTTTAAGGGATGATTGATGCTGAATCCACCTTTGACAGTGAAGGAACTCAGCGTATTTCACCCCGAAATATGACACCCTAGTATAAAGAATATTTTGAGGGCGGCAGCTGTGGCTCATCGAGTAGGGCACTGGACCCATATCCTGAAGGTGGCAGTTTCAAACTCGGCCTCAGCCCAAACTGCAAAACAGAAAAATAGCAGGGTGTTGTGGCAGGCGCCTGTAGTCCCAGCTACTCGGGAGGCTGAAGCGAGGATCACCTAAGCCCAGGAATTGGAGGTTGCTGTGAGCTGTGTGATGCCACAGCACTCTGCCCAGGGTGATAAAGTGAGACTCTGTCTTTACAAAAAAAAAAAAAAAGAAGAAGTCAAGAATGTAGGAGAACTGGCCCAAGTCGTTATTGTAAGTCACAGACACCTATGTCTCAGAATCACCTACAAGTCAATCTATTTCCCCACCCACTCTTGCCCCTCAGCATCCTCCCTAACAACCCTTTACTGCCTTATGCTCTTTACTTTCCCCCTCCCCTCTAAAAGGGGTATAAAAGTGGTATATTCACCTCTGCACCCATAGCTCAGTGCTTAGTGCGCCAGCAATATACACTGAGGCTGGCAGGTTCGAACGCGGCCCGAGCCTGCTAAACAACAACTGCAACAAAAAAAAATAGCCAGGTGTTTTGATGGGAGCCTATAGTCCCAGCTACTTGGGAGGCTGAGGCAAGAGAATCACTTAAGCCCAGAAGTTGGAGGTTGCTGTGAGTCGTGACACCACGGCACTCTACCCAGGGCGACATAGTGAGACTCTCTCTCAAAAAAAAATATATCTGAATTCCACTGGAAAATTGAGTTATTACTCTATGATTTCTTCCTGTACACACAGTAAATAAATTCTTTCTTTTATCAATCTGCTTTTGTATGTTGATCTTTCAGCAAAATTTCAGGGACAAAAGGGCAAGACGCCTCTCACCCTACTACAGCAAAGGACCTAGTCACTTTGATTTTGGTAAACCCTACAAACCAGACTTCTAGGACTGGTTACTCAGTAGTCAAACTAATGCGAAATGTCCCTCCCCCCAACCACTACAAATATCTAAAAACATTCGATAAAATATGACAGTTTCTTTAAACTATAGTAATTGGTTTAACAAGCAAGCAAGCGAGACCCTCAGATGACAGAAACAAAGAGAAACCCCAAAGCCATAGCAGGGGTAGAGTTGGCGAGTTGTTTGACCCGGAAATAGGCCCTACGGCTGAAGTCCTACGTCAACGTGCCTGTGAAGACAGAATGTTCTGGAACCCTCCCCACCCATGTACCTCTGCCCAGGGGATCAGAAAGGAAAACCCAAATACAGCAAACTTAGGTAAGCTTGTAATGTATAAACTGGCCCAGGTTGATAATACCCCTGCAGCAATTTAGGACCGTAAGATAATAGAACTATCTGAAATGACTAAGCAGTGCATATGTTTAAAGTTATGAACGTGGTTTTACAGAAGGAAGAGAGAATGTAAGAAGGAACAGCACAGGATGAAAACAGGACAGACTGATTAAAGAAGCACATAGAAGCACAAGGAATAGTTTGGATTAAGGATAGAATAAATAGATTCGGTTAAGCTCTCTATTCTTAGTTTATGACTAAGTTTTCCTATGGATTTTTGGCTTCGTAAAAAGTCCTGTTTAATAAAATTATTCAAATGTTGAACATTTTACTGCGTTGCATAATATCGCCCCCAAATTTATGTCTACCCGGAATCTCAGAATGTGAACTTTGCACAGAGGAACTTGGCAGGTATAAATTAAGATGAGGTCACACTAGACTGAGCGAGGCCCTAATCCCACGACTGGTGTCCTTACAAGGAAGCCGCAGAAAGACAGACACACAGAAATGGAGATACAGAAAAGAAAGCCACGTGGAGTGGTGCAGTGGCAAGCAGGGGAGTGCCTGGGGTAGGGGTGAAGAGACTTTCCTCCCACCGTTGGACAGTTTGATTATTTTGAGTCTCTGCAGTCAAGTTGAGAGTAGACAGGTTAACAGGAGAGAAGGCATACAAATACGGTAGCTGGGCGGCACCTGTAGCTCAAGTGACTAAGGTGCCAGCCACATACACTGGTGCTGGCAGTTTGGAATCCAGCTCTGGCCTGCCAAACAACAATGACAACTATAACCAAAAATAGCCGGGCATCGTGGCGGGCACCTGTAGTCTCAGCTACTTTGGGAGGCTAAGGCAAGAGGATGGCTTAAGCCCAAGAGTTTGAGGTTGCTGTGAGCAGTGACGCCATGGCACTGTATCCACGGCAACAACTTGAGACTCAGTCTAAAAAAAAAAAAAAAAACTACATAACACATGGGGGGATCCCACAAAATAAGAGACTCAAAAAAAGGCCAGATGGCTAATACTTAAATGGGATTTTTGAGCAGAAATAGGGGTGCGGCGAAATAATAACTTATGCCTATAATCTCAGCACTTTGGGAGGCTGAGGTGGGAGGATGGTTTGAGGCTAGGAGTTTGAGATCAGCCTGACCCGAGACACCTCATCCCTTAAATGGTACCGGAATGGGAGTGCAGGCCTATAGTCCAAGCTACTTGGGAGGCTGAGGTGGGAGGATCACTTGAGGCCAGGAATTCAGGTAAAAGTGTAAGTTAAAGATTGTCTAGTTAGGCAGACGAATTTCCTCAGTTAGCCATTCTTAGAAGAACAGAGTGTTGAGAGACAGTCTCCAGGCAGGGTGTCTTTAGGGTGGTGGGGGTGGGGTCCTCAGAGGAAGGAAGCCCCTGCTGGCATGGGCTGCTTACTTCACTGATGTAGATAGATGCAAATTTCTTTTACAAAAGGACAGCTTTTTAGAGCTCTTCCAGTGTTTGTAAGTCTCGGAATAGCTATCACAATATATGCCAGAGAAGTATATTTTGGGTGGCATATTTTGGTATCCCACATTGGCAATCATGGGAAGCCAGGATTCATTCTCAGACACTTAAGAGACAGGGTGGTTGTGCAGACACCTTGTTTCTAGAATTTCAGCCTTCAGAACTGTGAGAAAATAAATAAATTTCTGTTGCTTTAAGCCACTCAGATTGTGGTACTTTGTTATGGCCGCCCTGGGAAACTAATATAAATAAATACATGTTCAATAAGAATTCAGAAGGTGGAAACAGGTTTGAGGCAAGACAATATTTGAAAATCTCACGTGGGGGAATTTTCCAGGTTAGATGAAGGACGAGGACCCTCAAATTTATGTTGCCATAGTCACCAAATGCCACATTCACAATCAAAATACAAGGTTACAAATTTGAATTTTAGATAGGCAAAAAGTAATTTCTTAGTAAGAGTTCCATGGAATATTTGGGTCATATTTATCTAAAATTCAGATTTAACTGCGTTTCCTGTCTTTTATCTGGCAACCCTACTCAGATTGTACAATCACAGAGATTCCTGAATAGGATAAATAAAAAATAAATGTATGCCTAAATGAATCACCATGAAACTGCTGAGCAACAATAACAAAGAGAAAAGTCTTTTTTAAAAAAACATAGCTAAGCCAGCACAGTGGCTTGTAATCCTAGCACTCTGTGCAGGTCAACAGGGATAATGGCTTGAGCTCTGGAGTTCAAGACCTGCCTGAACATGAGTGAAAAATAGAAAAATTAGCTGGGTGTTGTGGTGGGTGGTAGTAGTCCCAGCTACTCCGGAGGCTGAAGCAGGAGGACCACTTGAGGCCAGGTGCAGGAGGTTGCAGTGCTATAATGACATCATTACATCCTAGACTGGGCAACAGAGTAAGACTCTGTTCAAAAAGAAAAATAGCCAAAACAATGGAGGACAGCAAATTTCTCTTTAATGACAGTAAAAAGCAAAGAATAATTGAATTAAATATTCAAAGAGGATAAGGAAGAGTCGTCAACTTAAATACATTTAGGTAAATCATCATTCAAGAGTAAGGATAGGGTGGCGCCTGTGGCTCAAAGGAGTAGGGCTCCAGCCCCCTGTGCTGGAGGTGGAGGGTTCAAACCCGGCCCTGGCCAAAAACAAACAAACAAACAAACAAACAAAAAGAGTAAGGACAAAACAAATCTCTTATCCCAAAGGCAGAGATTTTTCCCTTCACAGACCTGAAAGATTATGAACTGATGTTCTAGGAAACAAAGGAATGAAGAGAGGAAAGAAATTAAGGAGCGAGGGATCACATGTGAATACTATTGCAGGTGTCTCAGAAAGGCCACAATGCTGTCAGGCTCTGACGGTCATGCCTACGGGCAGCCTCCTGCCTCCAGTGGAGCTGCACCTGGAGGCTTCCTGCTGACATGCAAATTTAGCATAGGTAACAGGCAATCTCGTCCAAGGTTAGGTTAAGAAAGACTATGGGCTCCCTCTGGGTGACCTTTTTCCTTTCCCCCTCTCTCTCTGTCTGATTACAGAAAGCTGTCCTGCTTTCATGGCCCTACAGAGAGGCCCACGTGGCACAAGGCAGAGATGAGCCTCCAGTCCAATGGCTCACAAGGAACTGAATTCTGCTGAACTGCAGGAGTGAGCGTGGCCTCAGCTTCTTCAGCCCCACCTGAGCCTTGAGATGGCAGCTGCCTGGGCTGACAACTTGATCCCAGCCTCAGGAAAGGGGTGAAACCAGAACCAGCTAGCTAAGCTGCTCCCAGACTTCTGGCCCACAGAAACTGAGATAATAAATGTTTGTTGTATTAAGCTGCTAAGATTAAGGGCAATTCATTCTGCGGTAACAAATAACCAATTCAAGTATGTATCATTTGTAAATAACAATAGCAGAGACTGGTTGTGGAGCTCCAGAAATAAGATATCACTAAATTGCAAGATAATGTAACATGGAGGATAACTGTGAGCCGGTGACTCGAGCTAATGTGTTCTAAGTTCTTTGTGTTATGGGCAAGGGTAGAAATACTGATTTATTTTAAAATTCGTTAAGCAAGAACGAATATTTAAACTTTAAGAATACTCAGTGAGAGACTGAAAGTATTACTTCCAAATCAGCAGAGAAGGGGAGAAAGGAAAGAAAACATCAGTCCAAGAGAAGGCAAAAAAGGAAAAGAATGGAAGCAAAGGAAAAGCTTAGTAAAAAAGAACAAAGCCACTAGAAATTAATGCAAATAAACCAATTATCACAATAAATATAAACACAGTTGCCTTCCTAGTTAAAAGACATGTCTTACATTAGACGAAATAAATTCTAGAGCCTGTAATTTCCTCCTGTATACCACTCAGAGGAATTGCTGAGATGCAATCTGTCCACAAACTAGGTTGCTTTGAAGAGAGAGCAGGCTGGCAACACTCAGAGCTGAAGACAGAATTAAATTTGCTACAGCCAATTGGAAGCTTGGAGTAGAAGAGAAGGAATTGTATACAAAGTCAAGAACTGGCTTTGACGCTGTTTATTTTGCTTCTCAGTTTCTGGGCAAGCAGCTCAGGTTCTCATTTGTAAAATTGAGGGTAATTCTTGCCTTAACCTCTTCATTGGGTGTTTGCAACACTCCTAAAGGGACAACCATGGGAACATAAGTAGTAATGTTCTGTACAAAAATCTGAGTTATACGGTCTCGCACACAACCCAGTTGTTTGGTGCTAGAAGCATGGAAAAGTCATCTATGATATTTTTCAGTCTCGTTTTCTTTCCAATTAAATACCATCCTGGCCCTACCAGGCTGTCATAGGACTGGCTTTAATTCAGATGATGTCATTTTCTCCAGGTGGATACCTCTCGCGTCATTCGTTGGCCCCTCCCTTATTGATCTAGGCACACTGTGCTAAATCCACAGGCGGGGACAGGGAGGGTAGAGTGGGAACTGAGCCAACCAGACCCTCTCGCGGCCGGGGAGCCCGCAGGTGGGACGTGTGGGGACCTTCTCCCTCACAAACCCTGCGTTCTTCCTGCAAGTCTAAGTGTTCCAGCCTGTGCAAAAGAGCATCGGAGAGGCCAGAAACTTGATCAACTTGTTTAACCACAAGCTTCAGTGCCCTCTGGATCCTCTGACTCTCTCCGGCCCTTTCACTGGCCAAGTTCCCCAGGAGTCCATGGAGACAGACTTGTTCCACAGCATCCCTCTCCACTCGGCCTGCAGCAGCCCCCACCTCCGCTCCAGTCCTCCCAGTTTTAGTATAAATATGTGAAGCCTTCCTTCTGAACGGCCAGTGCAAACGACCAATGCAGATGGCCAGTGCCTCCGGCTCAGTAAAGTCTTTGTGGGCGGATTGGCCTTCTAGGGGGTGGATCTCGCAGAGGGCAGGTGCTCAGAGTAGATGTCTCCAGAGTTCAGCTCCTATCTCACCCCTGTTCAAGTTTTTTGAATGAGAAAAATTGGCTAGAACTACTGCCAAGACCCTTTCATGAGTAAATGATGGGCTATCATTAAGTTATAAAAATGCAAAGGAAAAAAAAGTCAACAATTTCACCTTCAGAGATGTTCTTTTATGAGATAGGGTTAAATTCGTAGGAGTATTAAGTGAGTTAATATATGCAAAACACATCAAATTTTGCCTGGTCCATTGCAAGCACACAAATGCAAGTTGTACATGTATGTGTATTTATATATGTGATATATAACTTGATTCTTGCAAATATTTCCTAGACTCACCATAGGTGTTCTCTCCCCACACACGTACTCTTTTTTTTTTTTTTTTTTTGGTAGAGACAGAGTCTCACTTTATCGCCCTCTGTAGTGTGCGGTGGCATCACACAGCTCACAGCAACCTCCAATTCCTGGGCTTAGGTGATTCTCTTGCCTCAGCCCCCCGTGTAGCTAGGACTACAGGTGCCCACCACAATGCCCCGCTATTTTTCTGTTTTGCAGTTCGGCCGAGGCCAGGTTTGAACCTGCCACCTTCGGTATATGGGGCCAATGCCATACTCCATGAGCCACAGGCGCTGCTCTCTCTTTGAGTTTTTTTTTTCAAATTTGCAACTTGTTTATAACCCCCAAATTTATATTCAGATTTTTTTTTTTTCCGTTTTGGGCAGGGCTGGGCTTAAACCCACCACCTCCAGTATATGGGGCCAGCACTCAACTCCTTGAGCCACAGGCACCGCCCCTCTATTCAGATTTTTAAGGAAATTTTGTCTTCCAGAAAAATTTAAGCTTTTTGTTTCTTTAAGATCAAAAGATTTGGCTTGACGCCTGTGGCTCAACAGGCTAAGGCGCCAGCCACATACACCTGAGCTGGCAGGTTCGAATCCAGCCCAGGCCAGCCAAACAACAATGACGGCTGCAACCAAAAAATGGCTGGGCGTTGGTTGTGGTGGGCGCCTGTAGTCCCAGCTCCTTGGGAGGCAGAGGCAGGAGACTCGCTTGAGCCCAGGAATTGGAGGTTGCTGTGAGCTGTGATGCCACAGCGCTCTATCCAGGGTGACAGCTTGAGGCTCTGTCTCAAAAAAAAAAAA
>CAUYON010073060.1:0-10026 GCA_963573935.1 Arctocebus calabarensis | reverse complement strand
CCCCAGACTTATAAATACTTGCCATATAACAGATGATTTTTCTTAAAGTGTGAGGAGGATAAATTGTGATTTTTTTCCCACAGTCAGTGAATTGCAAGTCATGTTGGGCTATTTTTATAAATTCTTTTGAAGCCATTTTTTTATACAAGCTTTAAATATAAGTACCCAACTAAGAAAATGCCATGAAGGGTATGTTAAACAGTTTGATGAAAACATTTCAGATTGTATATGAAGCCAACACATTGTACCCTTGATTGCACTAATGTACACAGGTATGATTTAATAAAAAAATAAATAAATAAAATAAGTACCCTAAAGCTTTGCATTCTTCTTTTATTGCCTAACACACAGTAGAAGCTGAATATGTGTCTAATAATTTCTAATAATTTTTTAAGTTCAGACTAATATGAAGGTGCAGATAATTCAGTTACAAAGACATAATACTTGTTACAGTAGTTTCAAAGAAAATGAAATACCTGAGAATACACCTAAACAAAGGACATGAACGATCTCTATAGAGAGAACTATGAAACCCTGAGAAAAGAAATATCAGAAGATGTTAACAAATGGAAGAACATACCATAGTCATGACTGGGAAGAATCAACATTGTAAAAATCTCCATAGTACTCAAAGCAATCTACAGATTTAATGCAATTCCCATCAGAGCACCAATGTTGTACTTGGAAGAACTTTAAAAAATAATATTATATGATACTATAAAACATAGTATTATATGATAAGGGCTCCCTAAAACTTCATTTTGTATGGAACCAGAAAAAAAAAATCTGAATAGCCAATGTAATTCTAAGAAATAAAAGTAAATGCGGAAGCGTCATGTTACCAGACTTCAGGTCTATACTACAAGTCTATAGTGATCAAAACAGCATGGTACCAGACCAAAAATAGAGATATAGACCTATGAAATAGAATAGAGAACCTACAGGTAAAATAAGCCACATAGTGCCATCTGATCTTCAATAAATCTAATGAACATTTTGATATTACAACCAGTATTCTAACATCATATTCAACATTATTCCTGAAAATATGAATAACCTGTCAATATTTTACTTTAAAGATGGAGTCTCTCTGATCCCTACTCAAATTCTGTCCATCACTCAATGGCAAGCATCCTCTTCTTCCCTACAGTCTGATTTTACAAAACAACTGAGTCTTTGAGGGAGCATAAAAAGATTTACTTCCTTTATCCTTAAATGGCAGGTTAAAATACCATTCAACAGGGGTTGATCTAGCAGGTTGATTTAGCAAACCTGCTAAATTGATCAAATTCATCTTGGGCAACATTTAAGCAATTTCCTCTGCACCAATTCCTTTTGACTTCGTCTCTTCTTTACCAGCATCTCCAGACCAAAAACCCTTAATTAGTCCAATAATTCAGGACTGAACTAAAATTATTACTCATATCTTCTTTTTTCTCTCCAATACAGAGTTTTGTTTTGTTTTGTTTATTCATGTGACTCATAAAGAAAACATCTCTAATTCACACTGACTTATAAAGGACTGACAGCTTTTTAAGGTCCATTTGCTGTAGAGAGCAGATGGCTAAACCAAATGAATCACTAATTGAGTTGTAAAGGGCTATTCGCCTCATGAAAGAGGGATCATCAAAATTCCATATAAAGCTGAAGCCAGGACTGCAACCAAGATCAAAGCTTCTATTGGAGTCAGGATTTTGTCCTAGCTCTGTGTGTCTGCTCTCCCCAGGAATGGGTCTGCACTGAAGCACAGAGAGACCAAAGACAGTTTGGGCTTGGAGGGTGTGATATCCAGTGATTCAGTGGATGAGGTCAAGGCAAGACAAAATGTGTGGCAGGGAGTGGTAATGATCAGAGTATGAGGTCTTCCCCTAAATTCAATCTGTTGTTGAATATAAGTAACAGATTGACAAAGACTCTAAAAGAAACTTACACTCTTTTAGATGTCAAATTTCTTTTCTATTCTTTCTTTTTTTTATCTTCAGATTTGGCAAAAGAGAAAGAAAATCTATTTCAATATTATCTGAGAATTATTTTGATTTAATAAAATTTGATGAAGCTCTACTGTCTATATGGATGTCAATCTGGTAGAAGTTAAGAAATTCTTTGTGGTGAAGAGAGTTGTGATGTAAATTCATAATCTGTGTCTCTAGTGCAAAATCAGACCATACTTATAATGAAACCCACATGCTACACATTCTAATAGCTTTACTACAGTACGAATTGCTTATGCCAATGCCATAAATTGATCATTAAAGAAAAGTTCATATTATAAAAGAAGAGAAGGAGAAGAAAATGCCAGTTTGGCTATAGAAAATGGAATAATCTAATGAAGAAGCAAAGAAAAAGAAGTAGAAATAACCTCAGACTTCCTAAAAACATATTTTTACAAAGATCCTAAAACTTTGGTCTTCTGTGATTTTGCTGCTGATCTATAACTTTTTCTATGTACTGTAAAAACCGAATTTCATGGGATTTTTTTGTTTTTACTTTTTTAATTTTTCAAATTATTAGGGGGTAAAAAGATTTTTGTTACATGGATATGTTGTGTAATATATCATGTTTCTTTTATTATAAAATATGGCTTTGCAAGAATAAAATTTGACTAAAGCAAAATTATAGTAGAAAGTCTGTTAATACCATATTAAACAACAAAGCTAGAAAGTTGACAGAAATACAAGAATTGAGAACAAACAAATGATAGCTTTGAGTTATTAGAATTGGGAGGAAATTATGATGATTTCTAAATTTTCTGCATTTGTAATCACCTGGAGTCAGAGTCAAAAAAGACTAACTGCTTATGGAAAGCTACACTGTCTCCTTAATATACTATTATATAGAATGGGTTTATCATTAACTTTTTTTGAGTAGAGAAAATGTTCTGCCATATTTCTCTAAAATAAAGCAAAGCTCTATTCAGCTACATCATAGAGCTGAAAATACAAACAAATCTAAGCAAAGAAACCCAAAGCTGCCTTCAATCCATATTTCATTAATAAGCAGTCAAAAGGGAAAAAAATCCAATATAAAGAAATTCCAGAGGGGCTGGGTATGGTGGCTCACACCTATAATCTGAGCACCCAGGAGGTCTAGGTGAAAGGATCCTTTGAGGTCAGGAGACCATCCTGAGCAAAGTGGAAAACCCCATCTCTACTTAAAAAAGAAAGAAAGAAAGAAAGAAAAATTAACCACATGTCATGGTGGGCACCTGTAGTCCAGCTACCTGGGAGGCTGAGGCAAAGGATCCCTTGGACCCAGGAATTTGAGGTTGCTATGATGTAGGCTGACACCACTGAACTCTACCCTAGGACAACTAAGAGAGATTGTGTCTAAAGAAAATAAAAATAAGAAAGAGATTCCAGGGTAATTATCACCAGATTACTAAGTCACCTTTGGTTTGAAATGACGTGTTGTAATCCTGAGGCACCTCAGCCACAGAAAGAGCCTGCACCCACCCACCAACTATTATCTTCACTAAGTGCACGGGAATTATACACCAAAGACAGACAGCTGAGAACTCCCTTTCTCTCTCTGGGCTTTTGCACCTGCACTGCAGTACAGTCATGTCTGAGGGGTTGACAAGGAACTAGGACAGAGAAAGATTCTCCCAGGTTTAGAGGATCAGAAGACAGGACTGTAAAAAAAGTAAAACCTCCCTACTGACTTAAAGAGGTGGCAGCTGTACCCTAAAGCAGAGAGCTATCCCTCATGCTTTGAAAAGCTCATGTTTAAAGTATAAAGAGACTAAAGCTGATAACATAAAGAATGAAGAGAGCTCTACAGTCTTCCAATGCTCAGGTTTCAATCTCACTAGATGGAAAAATACCAATCTCACCATCAAAAAATTTTGACAACAGAGGTTAAGTAAATTTAACCAATGCTGGAATAAATCAATCTAAAGATGCAATGTACAGTGAAATTTAAATTCTAGAAAAATAACAAATAAAGAATTTATTTAATAGTCTTAGCAGTAGATTGTACAATGGAAATGATAAGTGTACTTAAAGACAGAACATAGAAATTATTCAAACCAAAACACCAAGAGAAAAAAAAGAGCGAGAAAAATTGAACAGAGCATTCAAGATCTATAGAACCTACATAGAGTTCCAGAGGAAAGGAGGAAGCGAATGAGACAAAAGAAATATTTAAAGAGATTATGACTGTAATTTTCCAAAACTGAGAAATATTAACCTATAATCTAAGAAGTTCAACAAACCCAATATAATAAATACAAAGTAAATAACTCTTAATGAAATCATAGTCAAAATGCCAAACATGAAGGATTAAGTAAGATTCATAAAAGCAGTCAAGAAAAAAAATAAATAAATAAAAGAACCTGACAGTTCTCAACAAAGGAAAACTATAAAAATGGTGACTTATTGCTGGAAAAATATCTTTAATGAGCTGAAAGAAAGCAAAAAACTATCAAACTAAAATTCTATCTCTGATGAAAAATGCTTTAAAAATGAAGAAAAGTTAAAGGAACTTTTAGATAGACAAAGATAAAAGCTGAGAAATTTGTGTCTGGCAGACCTGCACTATGGAATAATATAAATTATGTAGACTAAAGAAAGTTATACAACAAGGAAGCTTAGATCTGCTAGAATTAGTGAAAAGTTGACTGAGCTCTTTACCATAGATTTCACAAGGCCAAAACCAGGGTGTTGACCAGCTGGGCTCTTACTGAGGGACTGTCGGAATAAGCTTCAGAATCCATGCGTCTGTGGTCTCGTTACTTCACTGGCTGTCAGCCAGAGTCCATCCTTCCCTTCCAGAGTCCTCTCTTTTGTGTTTGCATTTAGGCTGTACATATTAGAACCAGTAATGGCACATCAAACTAAGTTCCTGTGGATGGATGAATAAGCAAAGAAAATGTATATATGTGTGCAGAATACTATTCAGCCTTTAAAAAGGGAGAAAATCCTGTCATGTTTGACAAAGAGGATGAATCTGGAGGACAGCCTGTTAAGTAAGCCAGACAGGAGATAAATAACACACAATCTTATGTATATGGAACTAAAGAAGTTGATATCATAGAAGTATGGAACAGAATGGTGGTTACAGGAGGCTAGGGGGATGAAGAGGTAGAAACTAGGGAGTTAGTTGCTGATCAAATAATGTAAAGGTTCAGACAAAAAATAGGAATAGGTTTTGAGATCTGTCACAGGTCTGAGTGACTATAGTCAATAAAAATGAATTCTATATTTCAAAATAACCAGAAAGCAAATTTCAAATGTCTCATCGTAAAAAATGATAGTTAAGCAAGATAATGAATATGTTTGTTAGCTTAATTTAATCATTACACATTGTATACATACATTTTTATATCATACTGGAGCTCATAAATGTGTACAAGTACAATTTGTCCATCAAAAAATAAATTATTAAAGCAAAATTAATCTATAAATGCAGGGTAATTCTTCTAAGAATCTAATAAAATTTTTTATATCTTGACAATCAGTAAGGAAAAATTCTAATGAAAGTACGATCAGCCAACAAGATTAAAAAGAGTTTAAGAAGAAAGAAGTGGTAGAGGAACTCACCCTACCAGATTATCTTTATATAGGAAAAAAACTATAATGATACAGTAAAATAAAATCAGTATGATATTGATGCACGGTTGGAAAGTCAACCAATGCCACAGAAAATAAAGTGAAGAAGTACACTCAAGGAAATATTGAGATTTGGTAGATTACTAAATTCCTTTTATAAATCTTTGAGGATAAATTGGCAACTCAATAAACATTGATGAATAATTAGCTATAAGAAAAAGTGAAATTAGATTCTTAGTTTATACTGTTCTAAAAGGATCCATTGGAATTAAAGAAATTATAAAATGTAACACTTTGGGGCAGGATCTGTGGCTCAGAGGAGTAGGGCGCCAGCTCCATATGCTAGAGGTGGCAGGTTCAAACCCAGTCCCAGCCAAAAACCGCAAAAAAAAAAAAAAAGTAACACTTTGAATTTTCTAGAAGAAAATATTTAAGTATATATCTTCATTATATGAGAAAACAAAGGGTTTTGTAAAAGACACAAAATGTATAAACCATAAAAGAAAAGCCTGTTTAATTTTTTTGTGAAAATACACGTAAAAGGAAAAAAGGTCATTTTATAAAAAGGACACCTGCACTCGAATGTTTTTAGCAGTGCAGTTCACAATGGCAAAGATGTGGAAATAACCCAAATGCCCACAATACAGGAATGGATTAGTGTGGTAAATGAATACTATGGAGTACTACTCAGCCATAATTTAAAATGGCAATCTAGTGTCTTTTGTGACAACCTTGATGGAATTAGAGATCATTCTTCAAAGTGAAACATCACAAGAGTGGAGAAATAAACATATGACTCAATACTGGGTTGGAACTGATCCATCAGCACTTAAGTACACATATGGAAGTAAATCTCAGTGAAATCAAGCTGGGGGGGAGGAGATGAGTAAATTCCCACCTATTGGGTAAGGTGCATGCTGACTGGGGCATGCCTATAAACTTGACTCATTTTGTACAAAAAACAAAGTCTGTAAACAAAACACATGTACCTCCTAATATTCTGAAATACAAAATAAAATAAAATAAACCTAAAGTACATTTTATTGCAGAAATAAAAACTCTTGTGTAACAAAAGACCCCAGAAACAAATCTAAAAGAGAAACTACAAACTGACAACACTTACTGCAATGTTGAACTAACAAAGGTTTTGTATCTAAAATCTACAAATAAATCAATAAGAAAAAGAGAATTGCATAGTTATAGATAAAATACATGAACAGAAACCAGCACAGAAAAGAAGACCTAAATAACTAAAAAATATAGATACTGAATCTTACAGAAATGTGGAATGGCTGGAATGGTTAGAAGACTGGGTGATGATGATGATGGGAAAAACCTAACATAAAGTGGAAGACTGAACATTCAGGGGCAAGTTGGGGAAGTGAAAGTTTACAAAGAAAGCAAAGTGTGAGAAGCCAGAGGCCAGATGGAAGGAAGAGTCGCTGTAGGTAGGAGAGGAGTCTCTTCTGGTTTAACAGGAAAGGAGGAGAAGGTACATGCAGATTCAGGTAGGCAGGTTAACAATCAGCAATTTAGTTGATTCTCTTCAGATGTACTTTATTTTTCTCTCATGTTAATGGCAACATCATCAGCTAAAAATCAATAGCCCTAGTATGAGACTTGGAGATTAGTCTGAGGATGGTCTTAGTTTGTAAAAATACTACAAACTGGATAGCTTATAAATAAGACATATTTAATGCTCACAATTCTGGAGGTTCGGAAGTCTAATACCAAAATGCCAGCAGATTTGATTTGGGATAAGGGCCTGCTTTCTCACAGATGGTGCCTCTTAGCTGTGTCCTTACATGATGGAAGGCCACACAAACTCTCTTGTGCCTCTTTTATAAAGGCACTAATTTTATTCATGTGGATCCATCCTCCTCATCTAACAACTCCTCCAAATCCTATCTCTTAATAACATCATCTTAGGGGATAGGCTTTAACCTATGAAATTGAGGGATGAAACATCCAGACCACAGCAAAGATAGAAAAGAAAGTTTGAAATAATCTTTAAAGAAAGTAGGAGGTGAAGTTGACCAGAGAAAGAGATAAGGTTTTTGATTACAAATGTACAGGTGCAGGCTATTTTTCAAAGAAGATAATTGAGTTGATGCAGTGTTAGAGTTCTGACAAGAAGAGGCAAGAAATGTCATAGTTCTTTCAAACCATTTACAGGAATCTTATCAGAAAATGTAATTTATTAGAAAATGAAGAACAAAGATAGCTTTAAAAATCAGAGGAAAATAAAAGAGTCAATTGTGGTTGAAATTACCACGATGTCCATTAGTAAATAAATTAGCAATATTAGAGATTGTGACGGGGATCAGGAGCATGAATTTGTGATATTTAGAGTTGGAGCAATTTATTTGGTGACATATTCCAGATGGTGACAGATGGAAAGAGTTGTTGATTAGAGATGGAAAAATACAGGAACTAGAAATACCAATTTGGCTGTCTTGCCTACATGAACATTCAATGAGTTGGAAAAGAAAACCATGAACCTGGCATCAAAGTTTCAAAGAATATGGGAAAATATCCAGGACATAAGTCAACTGTAGAGAACTAAAGATGGTTATACAACATCTAGAATATTATCTCCTTAAATAGAGAATAATGATATATAAATGAATGAGTTCCTCCAGTGGATCTTTGGGGCTATATACAATTGCACAGTATATTCTGAAATATCAGCGTATATTTAGAACACTAAAACCAACATATCATTTAAAGTAAAATATAAAAATTCCACCTCGGCATTGCTTATAAGAATGTAGAATTAGCCCTACAGAGAATGAGAACAAGAATCTAATATGTTCTTCTTCTAGTTATTAGAATTACTTGACAGGTCCAATATCCGGCTGGAGTCTTCTACTGGCTTGAAGCAAGCAAGACTTCTGAGTGTTTTTTGTTCTGAAGAACTTGGCTTGAGATAAGTTTTGGCTGTGCTCAAAGTTGAGTAACTGGGACATGAAAGTAGGGCTGCTCAACGGAGAGCCAAAGAACCCAGTCTGCTGCCCTAGGCAATGTGTGTTCTAGTCAGAGTCCTACTCAAGAATTCATGTCATCAGAAGTAAGTGGTTTGTTCTTATTGAAGAAGACATTGCTCTCAAAGATGTGCCAAGTGGTGTCTGAAGAAATGAATCACAGTAGAAAACCCGGGCAGTCCTCAGAGTTGATTTTGCACATAGGACAAAAGAAGCATTTGTGAAGTGGTGCAGCATCTGTGAAGGGAATTCTGAATTCTGCAGACTTGTGGCCACTTTGGCATAGGCAAGGAGACCACTTTAGCAGCAGCCGTTTTTTCTTCTTTTGTCAGGAAATACTCCATGGTCTACAATTGCTTCAAAATGAGGACAGGCAGTTACCATAATTCCACGGTATTAAAGAGCTTCTTTTAAGGAATAATAGCGCTGGATATGTACTGTAACAGCTCACCACTGAGCAAGATAAGTTACCCAAGAAGATCATATGGCTAAGAAACTGAGCTTGGTCCCATGAGGGCCACAAAGAGGCTGGACTCCAAACCAGTCCCAGCACAAAATTTTATCCCAGATTAGCTTTAGAAGCTACTCTCTTCCATCTCAGCTCTGTAGCTATCTTTCAACTCAAACACTGGGTAGGGATGATTTTAAGTAAAAATCCGTTACTGCGGAGATTCTGTGTGTGTTTGTGTGTGTGTGCATGTGTGTCTACAGGTTCCTTGGATGTGATCACCCATCTCAAGAAGATGTTTTTTTGTCAAACCACCCATGTTTTACCCAGATTTTAGTAATAAAAATACCATAGCGTATATAAATTCATCAAATGTTTACAACAAACATGGAAATGCTTTGATTCAACATGCTCACTTTGGAGATGGAAGAACTGAGATGTAGTGATACAGAGTAACTCAGCTACAGAGCTGGATAGAGATAGAGCTGAGATTAAAGAGACTTTGGTCTGTGGCTCTTCAGTCTGGAGCCTTTTCGGTGATTCCAACTAGTACAGGCTTAGCTCTGTGTTTTCCTCCTCTCAGCTTGGGTTCCTGCCATGGGATACCTTCATTCAGTTTGGTCTTCTTATCCCAAAGCCTACCAATCCTTATTTTAAAATACTCTAAAAATACAGAAAGCATAGAGTATAGAAAGTATAGCGTTTTTTAAGGAAACCATGTATATTTTAAGGAAAATGTTTCTTTCTAGCTTTGACACATATGAACATTATGCCTTGCTGCATATTTGCCACATATCTTTTTCTTGTCCCCATCCTACTTCCCAGGGATAGCCAGTATACCAAATCTTGACATTATTATGTTAGTGTAAGTTGTTATATTCTATATCTATCTCCATATGTGTCTTTTTTTTTTTTGAGACAGGGTCTTGCTCTTCTACCTGGGCTAGAGTGCAGTAGCATCATCATAGCACCTTATAATCTCACACTGATAAGTTAAAGCAAACCTTCTGCCTTAGCCTCCCAAGTAGCTGCCAATACAGATGTG
>CAUYON010073058.1:0-10572 GCA_963573935.1 Arctocebus calabarensis | reverse complement strand
ATTTTTTTAATGGCTGAATAGTATTCCATAGTGTACATATACCACAGCTTGTTAATCCATTCCTGGCTTGGTGGGCTTTTAGGCTGTTTCCACATTTTGGCGATTGTAAATTGAGCTGCAATAAACGGTCTGGTGCAAGTGTCCTTATGATAGTGTTACTCTATAAACATCTCAGTTATTACTTTGAGTGGATAGAAAGCACATACACCCCAAATAACATAGATTTCTTATTCAATCCATGGACATGTTCCTAAGGAACAATTTGAGGAAAACTATTGTTGCCACTTTGCAACTTCTGCTATTTAATAGAAAAATAAACTAGACAAAGTTATATGCATTTCTAGATGAGATAGTCAAACATTTCTAAAGGCTAATATAAAATTCAAAAAATGTCTGCAAAAATTAAGAATTTCATAAGATAAACAATACCACAAATTGGTGTATATAGTAAATCTAAAGTACAAAATGTCTGCAAAAATTAAGTAAGAATTTGATAAGATGAACAATACCACAAATAGGTGTACATAGTATGTCGGAAGTACAGAACAGTACATCAAAGATACATCTGAATTCCCATGTTCCTTGCATTTTACCAACAATAGCTGGTAATGTTATCAACCTAATTAGTCAACAATGAATGAATAAAAAAATAAAATGTGCTCTATATTACACAATAAAATGCCATTTGCTTTTAAAAAGAAGAAATTTTGTCATGTGTCCCTTGAGTAAAAATGGAGGCCCATATGTTAAATGAAGTAAGCCAGGCACAGACAGAGAAATACCGTATGATGTCACTGATCCCGTGTGATCTGAACATGGAACTCAGAGCCAGACAGTGGAGTGAGGTGTCCAGAGACAGAGGGCAGGGCACCAGGAAAGGACAGTTCAGAAAACACAGAGTCAGTTACACGGGAGAATTAAGTTCAACAGATCAATTGCAATCGTGGAGAAGGCAGGTAATTGCAATCCTATATTTTATACTTGAAAATTGCTAAGAAAACTGTAACTTCAGAATGACACAATTCATCTATGGGACAACAACAACAAAAAAGTGTACCCCATTAATTTTTTTTTTGTAGAGACAGAGTCTCACTTTATTGCCCTTGGTAGAGTGCCGTGGCCTCACACAGCTGACAGCAAACCCCAACTGCTGGACTGAGGCGATTCTCTTGTCTCAGCCTCCCAAGTAGCTGGGACTACCTGCCTCAATAACTGGCTATTTTTTTTTCTGTTTTTTGCAGTTCGGCCAAGGCTGGGTTTGAACCCACCATCTTTGGTATGTGGGGCCAGCACCCTACTCGATGAGCCACAGGTGCTACCCCCCCCATTGATTTTTTGAAAGTAAAAAATAAGAATAGATTATAAGTGTGTTTAATGCATACAAAATGATAAGCAAGTGAGGTAATTATTAAAGAGTTTGTTTTAGCCATTTCACAATGAGTATGTGAGGACACATCAGTATCAAAGCATCTATATCACAGCATCATGTTATACAATTGGTGTCTAATTTTACTTGCCAATTAAAAATTGTTTAAAGTAAAAATGTTAAAAAGTAATTTTGTGAGGTGTCTATTTTTACAATAGCCATTTAAAAATGAAATTTGTAAACACTATTTTTGTGGCAGGCTGATTGCTGCAGTGATAAGTGGTTTCCTTTTTATATATATACTTTATAATTTGATGTCGATTTTTCAATGCAAAAACCTGCCATAGTTTCCACTGTTTCCCCACCCTGTAACTGACATTAGTCAGTTAAACTTATAGACATTGAGTATGATGAAACTGACATTACCCAGTTAAACATTGAAAAGTTATCTGTGCTCACTTCTTCCCTTTGAACACAGCATTATTCATGAGAAAAAAAAAATCAAAGCAATCTTAGACTAGCCTGTAGGAGGCTGAGAAATTGCACCTCAGCTCACTGCTACCCAAGGTCCATAAACAGAGCAGGTGAGCCAACGGGCGGCTGATGCCAGATAATGAGGCAGACCCACACGCGCTGGAGGGGAAGCTGAACCCCATCCAGTTACTGCTTAGGATTTGCGACCTAATCAAAGGCTAATTTTTTTTTTTAATCACTTAAATCTTAGGGATTTTTGTTAATCAGCAGCCAATGTATAACTAATGCACCATTCATAAATATTTCAAAGGATATGGTATTTAGCAATATATTTAACAGAAATATCCCTATCTATATAATCATATATCTGTATACTTACATATTAAACATCAAGTATCCATTATCTTTCCTGTTGTATGTATAATTTGTGTGTCTATACACACACGTTTATGGCAAGGCCTATTTCAGGAGTGTTTACATTGTCAAAGATCTTGAAGTGACTTAAATTTCTATCACATAAGCTATAGATTAGGAAATTGAAATACATGTGTAGCAAAATTATCTGAGGCTATTTAAATTAAATATTTATTCATAATTGAGCTATGATTAAATCACTTATGTTTATGCATAATTTGGTGAACTGGAGTAATACTTGAATATATAAAAAATTGTCCATAAGGAGTGGTACCTGTGGCTCAGTCAGTAAGGCATCAGCCCCATATACCGAGGGTGGCGGGTTCAAACCCAGCCCCGGCCAAACTGCAACAAAAAAACAGCTGGGCATTGTGGCGGGCACCTGTAGTCCCAGCTATGTGGGAGGCTGAGGCAAGAGAATTGCCCAAGCCCAAGAGCGGGAGGTTACTGTGAGCTGTGATGTCACAGCACTCTATCGAGGGCGATAAAGTGAGACTTTGTCTCTAAAAAAAAAAAAAAAAAAAAAAAAGTCGATATTTGTTATAATTGAGAATCATAATGAGAATGTTGGTGTCTGGGTGTCAGTTTAGCCAAATATCTGGCACTGTTTCATTAGTTATAAAAAGCTACCTATGTAAAATTTAAATTAACAATATATAAAATTAATGGGTAAGATATTAAACATGGATAATAAATGATCAATACAAAATGTAATGAGATATAACCTAAATAAACCAAGTGGTAATGGAAAATATCATGTTGTATAAAGACAAATATAATATATAGAGAGAGGACACTTACCCAGCCATTAAAGGGATGGGAGCATGACTTTGACAGCAACCTGGATGGAACAAAAAGCCATTATCTTAAGTGAAATAACTCGTAAACAGAAAGTCAAATTCCACATGTTCTCATCTAAGTGAAATCTAAATAATGTGCAGACATAAACACAGCGAGTGTCCGCACTTCTCCGCCAGGCAATATGTCTGTGTCACGAACCTACACTTGTAACCCTCAATTTTATCCTCCCCTTCCCACAAAAATAGCTCTGGCATATCCACCTAGCTCAGTTCGTTATGACAATGCCTTGAAAAATTGGGTATAAGTTTCCCCAGAATTGGGAAATATGAAGGCTGCGTGGTCAGCTTATAAAGTGGACGACTCTAGCCCCACATTTCTGAGTCCTAACACTGACTTTCACACTTGCTAAGTAGCTGCACTTCAGATAGAACATTTCTTTGAATACGGCCCTCTTGATTGCTTTGAACAAACACAGAAAAATGCAAAGAAACAAAGCAAAAATGGGTAAAATCTAATTCTAAGCTTTTAGAAAGTGTAACATTTAAAGATGAATGGAGCAAAATGTGTACAATTATAATTATATTACTTAAGAAATTTGGATTAAAAATTAACCGAATTTATATGTGATAAAATATATCGGTAGAATTACTATTCTGATTTTGTTATAGTTTCTATTTTTCAAGTTTTGGTTAGATTTATTTTTAGTTATTGATACTTATTAATTACATAACATGAAATTTCCTTCAAGCTTTTGCAAGCTGGTACATGGATAAGAAATCAAGATCTGTTGTGTTGAAAAGTTATTAATTTGGAATTAGAAGGTACATGTGTACCTGCATAACCACAAATAAGTTTAGTGTATAAAGGTAGAAACTTACTTTCCTACAAGTGTATTATAAGCTGCTTAAAAAGTAACAGTGGAGAGTTAATAAAATTTTGCTCCCTTGCTTAATGGGAAAGAGATAAAAATTGAAATTTGGTAATGTAATTCCTCTGCTGCTTCTTCTGAGTCTCTGCTGAGTGCTGAGGACATCCAAGGACAGCTTTGATAACTTCAGTGGAGCAGGGCTCTCCATCCCAGTCTGCATTGGTCAGATCTTTTATTAGAAATGGCCCAATTATTATAAACCATTATTCCTGTACATGCACTGTTACGAAGGAATAATGACAATCTGCTCAAAGTAGCACAAAGCTCAATCATTTCCCAAATTGGAATGAGATGACATACGGTTTTGCCAGTGAGTTCTGGCTAAGTTGTGCACTTTCAACTCTTTCTTATAATAAGCTAAGATAGTTTATAGCCCTAGAAACTTTTAAAAGTCATGGTAAAATTACACAAACCTTATTTGCTCCAGATTGAAGTACTTCACTTAAAGTGTAGGGTAATGAGTTTATTATTTTCTAATTTTCGTTTATTTTTATTTTTTATTAAATCATAGCTGTGTACATTAGAGCAAACATGGGGTACAGTGTGTGGGTTTCATCTACAATCTGAAATATTTTCATCCAACTATTCGACATAACCTTCATGAGATTTTCTCGTTTATTGTATGAAAACATTTGTATTCTGCATTTAGTAGGTTTCACCTGTACCCTTCTAAGATGCACCGTAGGTGTGATCCCACCATTTACCCTCCCTCCATCCTAACCCCCGCTCCCCTCCCTTGCCTCTTTCCTTGTATTCTTGTGCTATAGTTGGGTTATAGCCTTCATATGAAAGCTGTAAATTAGCTTCATAGTAGGGCTGAGTACATTGGATACATTTTCTTCCATTTTTGAGATACTTTGCTAAGAAGAATATGTTCAAGCTCTATCCATGTAAATATGAAAGAGGTATAGCCTCAGGTTTTCTCTTCTTAAGTTAGTAGTAAACTCAAGCTGTTGGCATCTGGGATCAGTCTAAAGTGAAGTTCCTACTGCATTTTTTTTTCTTTCCCACCTCCTCTTTTCTTTTCTTTTTTTTTTTTTTTTTTGCAGTTTTTGAACTGGGTCAGGTTTGAACCCACCACCTCTAGTATATGAGGCCTGCACCTTACTCATTTGAGCCACAGGCGCAAATATAAGATTCTCAGCACATATTCTCTGCTTTTTAATAGGTTGCCAATGAAATTTTTATACTCTAGGAATTATGCCCACGTGTTATATGATTATTCAAATAATGAATTCATATGAATATACTTGATCTACCAAATAAATTTGTCTGACCTATCAAATAAATTTTTCTTGAGATTATGTTATCTGTTTGTAACTTCTCCATTTTAATTTCAGAACATTCCAAAAGTTTTGGTTACTTGGATTTCTTTTGTACTGCTTGAAGCAGGGTTGTAAGTATGCCCATCACCCCCAAATGTCCTCTGCACCCTGTAGATACGAGTTCCCCAGCCCTTCCTCACGCCTCCCACCTGCTAGGTTTCCACTGAGATGCACATCCATCTGTGCACACGAGTGCTCGCCCTGTTAGTTCCAATGTAATAATAAACGTATAGGGTGTTTGTTTTCCCATTCTTGCAAAACTTCCCTTAGGACAATGGTCACCAGTTCCAAGCAAAGTGTTGTAAAAAGGATGACGTTGCTTCCTTCCCGAGTGAGCAGCACGGTGCATGTAAACTCCACCTTCAGTTAAGCCACTTGAGAATTGGTTGGCACTTGCGTTGACTCCACATCTTTGTGGCGGGGAATTGTGCTGCAATACACATTTGAGTGCAAGTGTTTTTTTGATAAAATGACTTCTTTCCTCAGGGCATATACCTAGCAATGGGATTGCTTGAACAAATGCTAGGTCTACCAACAGGAATCTTCATAATGTTTTCCATAGAAGTTGTACTATTTTTAGTTCCATGACAGTGTAGATAGGTCCTTTCTCTCTGCACCTATGCCAGTATACAACACTTTGAGACGTTTTTAATAAAAGACATTCTCCTGGGGTGAGGGGACACTTCATTGTGGTTTTGATTTGCATTCTCCTGAGCATTTTTTCATGTTTATTAGCCAGTAGTCTCTCTTCTTTGGGAAAGCTTCAGTTCACATCCTTTGCTCATTTTTAGTGGGGTCATCTGATTTTTTCTTGAGGGCTTTCTTGAATTCTTTGTAGATTCTGGATATTATCCCATTACCAGATGTATAGCAAGCAAATGCTTAGTCCAATTCTGTAGGTTGTCCCTTTGCTCTGTTGATTGTTTCCTGGTCTGTGGCAAAGGTTTCAATTTAGTCAAGTCCCGTTTATTTACTTTTGTTGCTGCTGTTGTGTCCCTGGGGTCTTCTTCACATATTCTTTGCCTTGGCCAATAGGGTGTTTCTAATATTTTTATGTAGCGTTCTTACAGCTTCGTGCCTTATATTTAAGTCTGTTATCCACCTAAAATTATTTTTTTGTGAATTGTGAGTTATATGGATTCTTTTTCTATCTTTTACATGTGTATATTCATTTTTTTAACCCCATTTGTTGAAGAGAGACTTCTGTGCCCAGAGACTATTGTTGTGTGCTTTGGTAACAATCAGTGGTGGATGGCTTTTTTAGAGACTTGTACTATAACTTAAATAATGGTAAAGTGATGGTCCCTTATTTTTTTTTTTTTTTTTTTTTGCTTAGGGTTACTTTGACTATTCAGGATTTTTTTTTGATTCCCAAGGAAACACAGACTTATTTTTTCTAGCTCTGTGAAAAACGATGTGATATATTGATGGAAATTGCATTGAATCAGTAGGTTACTGCAAACATTTTAACAATATTGATTGTGCTGATCTGGGAGCACAATACACTTTTTCCATTGTTTGCATCATCTGCAATTTCTTTTCCAGTGATGCACAGTTTTCTTTATAGAGATCTTCCACCTGCCTGGTCTAGTATATTCCTAGGCACTTTATTTTCTCTGTAGCTATTGTGGAAGGTGCTGAGGCTTCCATTTGATTCTCCACTTGGTGGTTGTTCATATGTAGTAATGCTACTGATTTTTGTATATTGATTTCATACTCTGAAGTCGGTTGAATTTATCAAATCTAGGAGTCTCCTGGCGGAGTCTTTGGGGTTTTCTAAATGAATGATCATACCATCAACAAAAAAAGTGCAAAGAACCCTAGTTTTAACTTTTCCTTCTCAATTCGCATGCCCTTATCTCCCCTCTCTTGTGTTATATCTTTGGCTAGAGTTTCTGCTCTGGTGTTGGACAGAGGTGTCGACAGGGGAGAGAGAACCTGTCTTCCTCCAGTACCGATGAGGAATGTCTTCCCCTTCCCCACTTACTGGGATTGGCTGCGGGTTTGTCTAAATTTAATTTTAAAATTCAGGCATACGTTCTATCTATACCTATTGTGCTTATGAGTTTTTATCACCAAAGGGTGTTATATTGTGTCAAATACTTTTTCTACTTCAATTGAGAGTGGCTGGGGCTGGGTTTGAACCCACCACCTCTGGTATATGGGGCCAGCGTCCTACTCCTCTGTGCCATAGGTGCCACCCTCATTTGACCTTCACTTTTGCTTCTTTTCATGTGGTGAAGTAGAGTTAGGTATGTTGATCCATCCTGGCTTCCATGGAATTAAGTCCACGTAGTCATGGCGAATTAGTATTATTATTATTGATGTACTATCATTTGGTTTGCTATAATTTTTTTGAAATTTTTTGCATCTATATTTATGAAAGATTTTGGTCTGTAGTTTTCTTTCCATTTCTGTTGTGTTCATCCCTAGCTATGGTATCAAAATAATACTGACTTCATAGAATGAGTTGGGGAGGACTCTCCTTCTTCATGTTATGAAATAAGTTTTGCATTATGAGTACCTATTCTTCCTTGTAGATCTGATAAAACTCAACAGTGGTTTTTGGTCTTCTGGATGTATACCTAGTAGAGGAATTATAGGATCAAATGGCAATTCTATTTTTAGATCTCTAAGTATTCTCCAAACATTTTTCAAAAGGACCATATTAGTTTGCATTCCCACCAGCAATGTAGAAGTGTTCCTTTTCCTCCACATCCAAAAACCACATTATAACAAAGATATCTGTATCAGAATGTTTATTGCAGCCCAATTCATAATTGCTAAGTCACGGAAAAAGCCCAAGTGCCCATCAACCCACGAATGAATTAACAAATTGTGGTATGTGTACACCATGGAATATTATGCAGCCTTAAAGAAAGACAAAGACTTTACCTCTTTCGTGTTTACATGGATGGAGCTGGAACATATTCTTCTTAGCAAAGTATCTCAAGAATGGAAGAAAAAGTATCCAATGTATTCAGCCCTACTATGAAGCTAAATTATAGCTTTTATATTAAGGCTTGAACCCAATTATAGCACAAGAATATGGGGAAAAGGGCAAGGGAGGGGAGGGGTGGAAGAGGGCAATTGGTGGGATCACACCTATGGTGCATCTTAGAAGGGTACTGTTGAAACTTACTAAATGCAGAATACCAATGTCTTCATATAGTGATTAAGAAAATGCCATGAAGGCTATGTTTAACAGTTCGATGAAAATATTTGTATATGAAGTCAGCACATTGTGCCCCATGATTGAACTAATGTACACAATTATGATTTAATAAAATTTAAAAAAAATTAAAGGAACCAGTTTTTTAAAAGGTAAAAATGATATGATTGTGATGAGAGAATATAAAATTAAAGAGAAAGTGTAAAAAAATGGAAATTATAAAAGAAATGAAAATTCTGGTGGTGAAAAGTACAACAGAAATGAAAAATTCTTTGTTTTTCATTTTAGTTCAGAGTCCTAACAATCTAGGGCTCTGCACTGGAATTAAACTGGAAGAAGGAAGAATCAGTGGATTTGAAGGTAGATAATTAGAGATTATATAATCTGAAGAACAGAAAAAATGAATAAAGAAAATGAACAGAGCCCCCCAAACCTAAGGAACATTAGTACTCCAACATACACAGGAGTAGTAGAAGGAGAGCAAAGAGTGAACAGAACAGGGTCTGGCGCCGTGGCTCACGCCTGTAATCCTAGCACTCTGGGAGCCCAAGACAGGTGGATTGCCTGAGCTCAAGAGTTTGGAGACCAGCCTGAAATAGTGCAAGACTCTGTCTCTAAAAATAGTCAGACATTGTGGCAGGCACCTGTAGTCCCAGCTACTTGGGAGGCTGAGGTAAGAGGATTGCTTAAGCCCAAGAGTTTGAGATTGCTGTGAGCTATGATGCCATAGCACTCTACCGAGGGTGAAAAAGTGAGACTCTGTCTCAAAAAAAAAAAAAAAAGAGTGAACAAAATATAAAATAACTGAATACATATGAATACATAAGGCTAAAGATTCTAAAACATGATGAAAGAAATGTTATTCTACACATCAAAAATTTCAAGGAACTCTACAAAAGATAAAGGCATAAGTATATATACCTAGGCATATCATAGTTAAAATGTCAGAAGCCAGCCAGGCACAGTGGCTCATGCCTGTCATCACAGTACTTTGGGAGGCCAAGGCAGGAGGATAACTTAAGTCTAGGAGTTCGAGACCAGCCTGAGCAACATGGTTAGACCATGTATCTACAAAAAATTGAAAAAAAATTGGCTGGGCATGGTAGAACATACCTATAGATCTGGCTACTTAGGAGGCTGAGGTAGGAGGATCATCTGAGCCCAGGAGCTTGAGGTTTCCCAATAAGATCAATGGCTGACTTCTCATCAGAAACCAGAAGACAAAGGGATGACATATTCAAGATGATTAAAGGGTCCATTACTTGGCAAAACAATCTTTCAAAATTATAAACAAAATAAAGACATTCCTGATAGGTAAAGGTAGAGAATATTTGTTGATATCAGCCTTTCCTTACAAGAAATATCAAAGGAAGTTCTTCAAACTGAAAGAAAGTGGTATTACATAGTAATTCATATCCACATTGAAAAAAGAAAAGATTGCTAGAAAAGGTAATTCTGTAGTAACTATAAAAGACAGCAAAATTAAATATTTCTTCTCATTTTTTTCTTAATTCAAAAAACAATAGCATAAAATAATGCAGTATAATTGATTTTGTAGTCCTATAGCATATGGAGATATATTTAACAATGATAGCAAAAAGTTAGGGCGAGGGAAGGTAGATGTGGTGGAGCAAGGGAGTATCTCATTTCCACAGGAAGAAATGAAGAGTATCAAATAATAAATAAGGGGCCAAATATAAAAATTTTATAAACACAGTTGTCTCCTTGTATTTGTTCATTTAAGCATAAGATTATTTAAAGCAACAATTGTAACATTGCATTATTGAGTTTATACTTTATGTAGACAAAAAAGATCTGAAAATAATAGCACAAAAGATGAAGGAGGTAATTGAACTATCATAGAACAAATGTTTGGTATTTTACTGAATTAAGTTAGTATAAGACTGAACAAAAGTATGATAAGATGTATATTTTATTTTATTTTATTTTATTTTTTTTTATTGTTGGGGATTCATTGAGGGTACAAGAAACCATGTTACACTGGTTGCATTTGTTAGGAAAAGACCCTCTTACAATCGTGTTTTGCCCCCACAAGGTGTGGCACACACCAAGACCCCAAGACCCCACCCCC
>CAUYON010073055.1:0-33518 GCA_963573935.1 Arctocebus calabarensis | reverse complement strand
ATGAAGTATCCATCATTATCCTTCCTTATTTTGGTTGGTTTAAAGCCTATTGTATCTGTGAATAGGATTGCAACACCTGCTTTTTTCTGTTTTCCATTTGCCTGGAATATAGATGACCATCCCTTCACCTTGAGTCTATATTTATCTTTTAAGGTAAGATGAGATTCTTGTATTCAGTGAAATCTGGCCTGAGTTTTTCTATCAGTCAACCAAACTGTGCCTCTTTAGAGGACAATTTAAACCATTCACATTAATTGAGAATATTGATAAGCTTTTGGACATTTTGAATATTTTCATGACTGTGGAAGTTGGAATTTAATCAAAAGTTTCTGAGTGGGTTTCTTTTGTGGTGGAGGATTATGCTGGTCATAATGGAAGATAGGTCTGAGAATATCCTGGACAGTTGTTTAGTTATGGCAAATTTCTTCAACATGTGGATGTCATTAAAGTATTTAATTTCTCCATCATAAATGAAACTCAGTTTAGCTGGATACAGGATCCTGGGTTGAAAGTTATTGTATCAGGAGATTAAAATTTGATGACCACCCTCTTATAGCTTGAAAGGTTTCAGCTGAGAGTCTGCAGTTATTTTAATGTTCTTCCCTTTGTAAGTTATGATTTTCTTATGTCTGGCTGCGTTCAGAATTTTCTCCTTCATATTAACATTAGTGAAATTGATTATGATATGCTTGGGGGATGTCTTATTCAGGTTGAGTCCTGCTGGATTTCTGAAACTGTATGCCATTTGAATTTCAGAATCTCTTGGCATGTCTGGAAAGTTCTCTTTCATAATATCATGAAGAAGCGACTCAGTGTCTTGTGTAGCCACTTCGTCACTTTCAGGGATCTCTATGAGGCAATTATTGGTTTTCTTCGAATTATCCCAGAGCTCTCTGAGACAGCACTCTGTTTTTGACTTCCATTTCTCTTTCTCTTTGGAGATTTGGGAGCATTCAAAAGCTTTGTCTTTAATATCATAAATCCTTTCTTCTGCTTGCTACATTCTGCTACTAAGGGATTCCACTGTATTTCTCAGATCTTTGAGGGCCGCAACTTCTTGTCTCAATGTGTCAAAAACTTTGGTCATTTTGTCTTTAAATTCATTGAATTCTTGAGACATCTTTTGGATTACTGCTTGAAATTTTAATTCCATCTTTTCCTCCATTCTTTTGATCTTATTTGCTATCCAGATTCTGAATTCGATTTCTGACATCTTAGCCATTTGTTTATCCATGGGGTCTTGGACTGTGTCTGCTTTGTCATTCCTTGGAGGAGTTGATCTACTCTGATTTTTCATATTACCAGAGTTTTTCCATTGATTCTGCCCCATGATTGTTTTTCACTCTTGCCTCTGGCCATCCTCAGAGTTGGGGAGGTGTTTCTCCAATATTCAACCCCAGCGGGATCTCTGTAATGTTGCTGGAACTTTGTAAGGAGTGTCCTTGTGTTGCTCCTCTGGGACTGCCCCAGCCGGGGAGTTCTAGCTGTGGGATCAGCTACGGAGTGTGGCACCTGGATCCAGTAGCAGGGTGGGGGAATGGTGCACACGGTTCTGGGAGTGCCAGGCACCCAGTGACTTTGGCAAAGAGATCCCACGGCTCCCACAGTCTCTGGCCGGGAGGAGGGCTCCATGCAGAGGCAGTGAGGCCTCTGGAGGGAGGGTCCCAGTCCTGCGGCTTCCGGAGTCCCTGACCAGATAGGCGGGACTGGTGCAGAGGCAGGGAGGGTACAGGAGGGAGGATGCCAGTTGCAAGCCTCCTGGAGTCCCTGGCTGGAGGCAGGAGTGCTGAGGCCCAGCAGGCATGGGGTGTGGGGACACGCAGTCGCTGGCAGAGTCCCTGGCCATGGGTGGTGGTGCAGTGGCACTGTGGTTTTGGGGCATGGGGCCACGTGGTCACTGGTGCAGTTCCTGGCCGGGGGTGGGCCTGCGGAGGCCTGGTTGGTGTGGGGCACAGGACTGCACTATTGCAGGTGGAGTCCCTGGTAGAAGGAAAGCCTATGTACGCCTGGCTGGTGTGGGGCACAGGACTGCACTATTGCAGGTGGAGTCCCTGGTAGAAGGAAAGCCTATGTACGCCTGGCTGGTGTGGAGTATGGGCCTTCTCCATCACCAGCATTGTCCCTGGCAGAAGGCAGGCCTGCGGAGGCCCTGGAGGCACGGGGTGCGGAGCCACTCGGTTACTGGGGGACTTATAGCTGGGGGTGGGCATACTCAGGCCTGGTGGGTGTGTAGCACAGGAACTTGCAGTTGCCAGCGGAGTCCCTGGCTGGGGTGGACCTGTGGAGGCCTGTCAGATGTGGAGTGCAGGGCCGTGCAGTCGCCAGCAGAGTTCTTGATCGAGAGCGGTCCTGCAGATGTCAAGCAGGTGCAAGGCTTGGGGCCTGTGGTTACTGGGGAAGTTCCTGGCCTGGTGCGAGCCTGCAGAGGCATGGCAGGTCTGGGGCACAGGTCTGCGGAGTCACAGGCAGAGTCCCTGGCAGAAGGTGGGCCTGCGGAGGTCCGGCAGGCTCAGAACATGGGGCTGCATGGTTGCTGGGCGAGTTCCTGGCCACAGGAGGACCTGCGAAGACCCTGTGGGTGCTGGGCTGGGCTGTTGTGGTCGCTGTGTGAGTCCCTGGTTAGAGGCAGACCTGTGGAGGCCCTGCGGGTGTGGAATGTGGCCCTTGCAGTTGCCTGGGGAGTGTCTGCCGGGCCGGGCAGTTGTGTAGCACTGGTCTGTGCAGTCACCAGTGGATTTCCTGGCCAGGTCCCAGCCTGCTGAAGCCCGGAGTGCTCCAGGAGTGTGGCAGGGGGCCATGAGGTTGCCTGCGGATTCCCTAGTCAGGGGGGGAGGGAGGCTTGCTCCTGCCCCTCAGAATCTTTTGCCTGTGGGGTGCTTGGTCCAGCGGCAGGGGAGCAGTGTTTCTCACGAACCTCCTCCCTCAGTCTTACCAGGGGTTAGGCTCCTGGTTCATCTTGTAAGGGGGGAAAAGTGTACTGTAAGTTCAGAATGGTGGGGAAACCTTTAGTTCAGTTTTTCTGCCTAGCAAGAGAGTGTTCATAGTCACAGCATTGTCACTCTGAGGAAGCAGACCCCACTTCCCATAGCATTCTTCTGTGGTATGAGACAAGATGTCCACAGTTCACCACTTGTCTGTAGAAAACTGGCAGGAGCAAATGAAGAGAAAAAATAAAGGAAAAAGAAAAACAAAAATACCACAGCTTTCTTGGGGGAGGGGATGGACACTTTTCCTTTCAGAAATTTTGTACCTGAAGCTTGCTTTCTTGGAGTTGCAGCTTGCCTCAGCAGAGGTGACCTGCAGTTATCACTTCTCTCTCTTGGCTGGGCTCCCAGTCTGCAGCTTAATTAGGCAGTTTCTGGAGGTTATCTTTCCTTTTGAACAGGAGCCTCTTTCAGAAGCTGCTTCCAGTTGGCCATCTTGTTCCACCTCCCTGGCTTTGAATTTCTATCTTTCATGTTTTCATCTTCCTAGAATTGATTTTTTTTCTTTCTTTCTTTTTTATTTTATTATTATTATTATTTTTTTTTTTTTTTGGTGTTGTGTTATAGCAACATTATTCAATGATATCTTTTAAGCACAGTAAGGAAATCTTTATTCAGGATCAAGATGATATTATGGGGACTATTTCCAGAGAGTCTTGTGGTAAAGAGACATTAAGCTTAACTCCAAGTATAGCATACACATGTGAGAATTTATAGCCAAGGAGAAATGTGGGGGTTGCTAAATGGAAATTACTAAGAAGAAAATGTCAGGGGTAAGGGAGATTTTTGCAAAATGAATCTAACCAGATTCTTGCTGAAGATAGGCCAGGTTGATCAACATCACCTGGGAAATGGTGGTGACTGGAGTTTTGCTCAGATATTAAGGATGATCAGATATCAAGATAGGGTCTTCTGGCTAAACTGATTTAGCAGGGTTCTTTGCTAAAAGTGGATTTTATAAGAAAGTACACAGGTGGGACAAGAGAAAGATTAAGAGCCTAACTAACCTTTGGCTAAGCAACGAATCTTTTCAATTAAGGGAAAAAACATAGAATCAAGTACCTTTTTTCTATATGGTTTGGACAATTAAGTTCACAAACTCAGAAAAGGGGCTACATACCTCTTTGCTAAATGTTACTAAAATCATCTTCAAAATACTTTCCTTGGGAAGATTTGTATACCCACACCATAGCATAATTCAGAGCAATTTTGGAACTTTTTCTGAAATGTCCATCAGAACTGATGTTGTACAAGAAGGTCTAACAATTAAGTTAATGAACTTGTCCTTGAAAAAGTGTTTTGATTATTCTGTTCTGATCCTTGTACAGTTGAAATAAACTCAGTTGTTCATAATGTACTTTTATGCATTTGTGAACTAATTGCTAATGTTTTAGTTTAGTTATTTGAAACAATGTTAATATGTGAGAATACTAATGATATTCTTTTATACTTTTCAGTGTTTACAATCAATACTATGATAACTTCATTAAATGATTTGGGAGTCTTTTCACTTTAGTCTGTGAAGGATTTGGGAAAGATTGTCTTTATTCATTGCATTTATCCCACCCTTACTGTTGGAAGGACTCACTGTTCAAAACTACTGTTTTGATTGGACATTTTAAAATTATTTTAAAATTATAAAATCATTCAGATATTTTAATTTTTTTAGTTAGTGATTTTTTTTGTTGTTTATTTCACCTAAGCTTGGGTAATTTTGGAAGAAATGTTTCATAAAAAATGTTGACAGATGTAACATCTGCTCAGTTGGTATAGATGTCTATTTTTCAATCCCAATGATTATTTGTGTCATACCTCTTTTTTTTGTTTATGTGATATGTCTTACCAAATTTTTCAGTTTTGTTGGCTTCTATGGTCCTCTCTTGCCTTATGTTTTATTTTCTAAATTTACACCTCTATATTTATTTCTGTTTTTTTATATATATTTTCCCTTATTTATTATAATAGGTAGCTTTGCTCATTGTTATTCATGCTTTCCCCTTATTTAATATAAATAGTTAAAAGTACATATTTTCCTTTAAGTATGTTATGTTTTGAGGAATATAATAATCCCCTTATCAATTAGTACTAAGTATTTCCTGTTGCTATTTTGATTAATGTTCATATCAAATATTTCTTCCTTAAGTACATTTATAGAAGTTCTTTGCAAAACATGTGTTGGTAACAAATTATTTCCTATGTTGTTTTTATGGAAATATTGTTGGCTCACCTTCATTCTAATGATAGTTTCTCTGGGGATTTGATTCTAAATTTATTTTTATTTTCTTAGATCACTATACAGATATAAGTCCAAAGTTTTCTGATTATTTTAACTATCTTAGAAAAGTCTTCTATTGCCTTGGCATCTGTAGCTCAGTGGCTAGGGTGCTAGCCTCATATACCAGGGCTAGCAGGTTTGAGCCCATCCTGGGCCTTCCAAACAAAAATGACAACTACAACCAAAAATTAGCCAGGTGTTGTGGTAGGTGCCTATAGGTCCAGCTACTTGAGAGGCTGAGGCAAGAGAATTGCTTAAGCCCAAGAGTTTGAGGTTGCTGTGAGCTGTGACACCACAGTACTCTACCCAGGGTGACAGCTTGCAACGCTGTCTCAAAAATAAAATGAAATAAAATAGAATAACATAAAATAAAATAAAATAGAGTTTGAAGTTGCTGTGAGCAGTGACACCAGAGCACTCTACCCAGGGCAAACAGCTTGAGACTCTGTCTCAAAAATAAAATGAAAATAAAATAGAATAACATAAAATAAAATAGAGTTTGAAGTTGCTGTGAGCAGTGACACTAGGGTACTCTACCCAGGGAGACAGTGAGATTCTATGTAATAAAGAAAAGAAAGAAAGGAAGGAAGGAAAGAAGAAAGGAAGGAAGGAAGAAAGGAAGGAAGGAAGGAAGGAAGGGAGGGAGGGAGGGAGGGAAAGAAAGAAAGAGAGAGAGAAAGATAAAAAAAGAAGTCTTCTATTAATCCAATTATCATACTTTTATATGGATTAGATAATTTCTATTTGATGGATCCTCTTAACTTTGTGTATCTGCAATTTCAGTCAAAAAATGTAAACATCCTTTAAAAAAACTCTTAAGATTACTGGAGCTTCTAGAAACTGACACTGAAAGAGTAACTTCTTTTCAACAATTCTGTAGGGTGGTGCCTGTCACTCCGTGGGTAGGGTGCTGGCCTCATATACTGAGGGTGGTGCGATCAAACCCAGCCCCGGCCAAACTGCAACAACAACAACAAAATAGCTGGGCGTTGAGGCGGGCACCTGTAGTCCCAGCTACTTGGGAGGCTAAGGCAAGAGAATCGTGTAAGTCCAGGAGTTGGAGGTTGCTGTGAGCTGTGACACCACTGCACTCTACTGAGGGCGATAAAGTGAGACTCTGTCTCTACAAAACAACAACAACAACCAATTCTGTATACTTCTAAGTTTTCTTTTGAATATTTCTCTTCCTTCTCCTTTTGGAGCTCTGACTATATAAATATACAATCTTGTCATTTTATCTTCTTTCTTTTAATCTGTCTTTGATATATTCCTTTTATTTTTATTCTATAATGCATTCTGGTAATTATGTACCACTGCTTTCCAATTCCTCGATTCTCTCTTTAGCTTAAGGTATTGTGCCATTTATCCCATCTATTGAGTTTATAATTTTTTGTTAATTTTAGCTTATAATTCTTGTGATAATATTTTAATTTCAGGACACTCACACAGGTTATTTTTTATTTTTTAAAAGTATTTTATTCTTGAATAGCCATAATTAATAAATGGTAGATATAATATTTGGCATGCAGTTTTATATAAACATAGGGTAACTTCACATCAGCAAGTTTTGTCAAATAAAAAGATGTTTATTTTCTTTGTTTAGTCTTGCTTAAGGTGTTTTGTTTTTTTAACCGGAATTAGGTGTGAAAGTTGTCAGAATCAAAGTGAAGTCATTTGTGTCAAACTTTAACAAAAATCGGTAGATGTTTAGAAAGCCATAAAGTTACAAAGGAGGATCATCATGCATTTGCCTCTGATAAGAACTGTCACAAAAAAATCTCTCGAGGGCTCTTACACATACTCAAGGTTGCCACATGAGTCACAAGGGCTCTATGGATGTACAAGAGCACTTGCCTGATGCACAGTCTTCACTATTGAGTAAACTAACATCAAAGCAACAATTTTACAGTTAGTTCTACCAAGGTGAAGGAAGAGTAAGTCCAAGATGTTTCACAAACTGAAGTGAAAAGACTCCCGAATAAATATCTGATCATCTATAAATATTTGGGAAGAGGTTGCCAAGGATAGGAAATACAGATTGTCCTTTGTTTTAACAAAAATATTGAGTTCCAGAGGCAAATAAAAAATGAATGGGCTTACCATAATTCTTGTTAACTGAGTTTATTGGCTACAGAAATACCCAAGCATAAGTCAAGAAACTATATTCAGTATTATATTGTTTGCTGTTAGCTTCATTTACCGTCTCAGTGATGTGTGAATGAGAACGATCCTTGAGTTTATTTTCATCTTGTCACTCTCAAAATCATAAATCCTTAATTTCTGATATCCCTTCTCTCTCCATTCTTATTTCATCAGCTTAATTTTTGGTGAAACTGGTATCTCAGCTTTGTCTCTTACCTATCCAGAATCTGTATTCAATGCAGTAGTAAAATTTACTTTACAAATGGAAGACAAATCATTTCATTCCTCTGTTCACAGACTTCTCATGATTTCTTATCTCATTTTTGGACAAAAGTAAACAAACAAACTAAAAAGAAAATAGAAAAGAAAAATGTGCGGTACCCTTCTAATCCCCACCAGGATGTGGTATCTCCATAGCTACTTTGGACTCATCTCTTGTTTTCTCTTCCTCACTCACACTCCCTGTAAATACAGTAGTTTCCCTGATGATTCACTATTATTCTTCTGCCTTAGGGCCTTTGGATTTGTTTTCTCTTTTTATTAATGATGATGTCTTTGTCGATCTAGAATGAGTTCTCAATAGATATTTAGTGAATACGTGGATGTACTAAATGAGAGCACACGAGAAAGAAAAGTAGATAAATGCTGCTAAAAGTTAAGTTAATAATAAAGTTAAAAATAATTTAACCCTTCTTTTTCCAAAGCAGGTTTTTAGTAATCCTGTCAAAACTGACTTACACAATCATAAATAGTCATAAATACTGAGTGTTCCTAGCATGTCCTGAGCCAGTCAGCTTGGGTTTATGTTTTCCTTCCCCTGTAAACCAGATGGGTGTCTTTGGTGAAGATGCTGAAACTCTTGTCTCTTAGTTTCATCATTGTTAAAATAGGAGTGATAGTAGCAACTTACCTGTCAAAGTACTAAATAAGTTACTAGTTTTGAAACAGTGGGAATACATTCTTTATACATAGTAAATAAGTGTCTTCATTTCTGTTGTGGTGGTGGTTATCAAAAGCATATTCATTGATAGATAACAGATTTCCTTTTTACATAGTTCAAAACTCATTGCCAATTTATATTCCATCCCCCAGAATTACCTTTAATAACATCTTCCTATGACATGGGGTATATAGAGAGGCACACATATGAAATGAGAAAAAAAATTAAAAAGAAGAGAAAGCTAAGTGGCTTGTAATGAAAAATAAGTGCTCATCTTGGAGCAGAATTAGCCACTGAGCCTGAATCTGTTCAATAAATGTTTCCTAATTCTAAGTCACTAAGGTACAGGATTAGCATTTTTTGTTTCTCTCAAGGCATAATTTAGTCCATAAAAATGTGTCTCCAGTCAGTTAATAACTGACTTGTTACATGCATTAAATTTCGTTTGGCATTTTGGGAAGCTCTGCTTTCCAAATTAGATCTTCTCTCTTATTTTAGGTTGCTTAAAAGGTTAAAAATCAAATTAAAACTTGTTTAATTAATTTAAGTTGTTTTTAGGAGTCATATGTATATCAAAGTGAACAAGGGGAATCATATTAGTACTATTTATAATTCCAGGCCATTGCATGGTAGAATGAAGACAAGATATAATTTAATCTAGCTCAATTTGGAGAAAACCAAACTTCAACACTGGCTTTTGTTCAAACTCCTAGGAAATTGAAACAAACAGAAAAAATGTCATCATTTAAAAATAAAGCTCAGTCAGTAAGGATGTTGAAGACTTTTGAATCATTGATTGTGAAAGGTAGCTGAATGCTTACTTTTGTCCACCCAATCTGGCTAAAATGGCCCTCTCAAAATAATGACACAGAACACAATGGGATTAGTGAGTTGTCCCTGGTGGTAACAGATGCAGATAGTAAAGAGTAAGGGCATGAATCTTCCTCACGGAGCAAGTGAATCTGTGTGGTATGAGAGAAGATTCAGAGCTAAGAATAAAAACCTGAATCTAAACACTGAGTCTGTGATGCTTCAAGCAAGTTGTTTTGTGTCTCCAAGATTCAGTTTCCCTCTTTGGGCTGCAGGACTACACCATGCCTGCTTGTTTGGATTAAATTAGGTGACACGTGAAAGCCCCTAAGACAGTGGCTGATAAATAGTATTAACTTAATTATTATTAACATCGATTAAATATGCATCTCAAACTTCCACTGGTGCTATCATACCACTCAAAAGATCCGTTGTTTGAATGTATCGCCTCAAAACCTGGGTGTGACCAACATCATAGTGTTTTAAGAGATGGAAGCTTTAAGGGGTGATTAGGCCATAAGGGCCCATCTTGTGAATGGGATTGGGTGCCCTTATAAAGAGACTTGATGGTGACAGGTTATTCCCTTATGGGCTTTCGGCCTTCTACTGTGTGAGGACATGATGTTTCAGTGCCCCTTCCCCACCCCAGGATACAGTGTTCAAGGTGTCGTCTTGGAAGCAGAGACTAGACCCTCACCAGATACAGAACCTGACAGTTACCTTGGTCTTGTACATCCTAGCCTGTTTCTAAATTTCTGTTGTTTATAGATTACCCAATCTCAGGTATTCTGTTATGGGAGCACAAAATAGATTGAGAAATTGATATAGAAAGTGGGATGATGGGAGTGGGTTCTGATGAGAATCAGTATCATCTTGCTTGGTGATTCCCTCGGGGGAGGGCATTATCCTTCCTCAGAGAGTGCAGCATTAATCTCTTTAGATAGAGGTGGAAGGGCCAATATCACTTTGGTATTGGGGAGGTCGCTACTGCTGGCAAAAAATAACTCATCAGAATGTAAGAGCTCAATGTCCCAGCTTAATTAGGGTCTTTCCACATATCCTTCCCAACTTGCAGAATCCCATTTTTTCCCAATCAATGCCTTTATTTTAACTGTAGACACCCTGGGGGCCTTACAGTTTTTTATTATAATTGTCATAGAGCCATCAGTCAGGTATTTGTTTTGATTTTGAGCTATTTCAGCTCTATGGCTAGAGGGCAGAAGATTCTCTTTCAAGGCATACTTAGAATCTTTTAGCCTCTTTATAAGCACCTGTAGCCAGATATTTAAATCTCAGATATTTAGCTCATCCTTTTCTTTCATCACTTTGTCCAAGGACAATAGGAGCAACCAAATGGCATCATTATATTCTGTTTTCCAAAAATGCTTGAAAGTATTATATACAGAGTCACTAATTCCTTGCCTCTTGTAAGTGGTTATTTAGAAGTAACCAATGCAGATTTTTGTGTATCTCTATAGAAAGTTCTGTCTATCAGTACCCTCTGTGTTATTGGAAGTAGAGTTCTTAGTGTTTTTAAATACAGTCACGTTAAAGAACAGATTTAAGAAACCCCCAAAACAATTAAGGAAACTCATCCTTAAAATTTTATTCCTCTAGAACTACTTTCAGTATCAAAATATGTTTCAGCTGTGTTTTTTCAGAGACACATAATGAATAGAACATATATATAGATAAGAGATATTTATTAGAGGAATTGGCTTACTGGATTATGAAGGCGGAGAAGTCCCATGAAAAGCGAACTGAATGCTGGAGAACCAGAAAATTTCAGTTCGAGTTCAACAACCTGAGAACCAGAGAAGTCAAAGACCTGAGGACCTCTGGAGCTGGTTTGAGTCCTGAAATACAGCAGCCAGAGAACCTGGAGTTCTGAAGTTCAAAGTCAGAAGAGGAACATCTCTCACAAAAAAGGAGAGCAATGATTGTCCCTACTCCTCCTCTTTGTTCCATCCAGGCCCACAGCCAGTTGGATGGTGCCTGCCCACCAAGAAAAGATTGATCTTCTCCATTCAGTTCTCTAACTCACCTGCCAATCTCCTACAGAAAGACTATCACAGACACACCTGGGCAGCCCTATCCTTCTAACCACCTGATCAAATGCCAAATCACCTGTATCTACCTTTCACAAAAAAAGGATGGGCTCAGTACCTAGTGGGGCCTCCTAAAGTACTGAGAATAATTAATGCAATGACAGTGAATAAATGGTTCTTTATCAGCGATAGGTATCTCTTAATTCAATCAAATTGATGCCCAAAATCAACCATCACAAGATCCCATTATAATTTTGTCCCTAAAATTATGTTGAAGTCAGAAACTAAAGAATAAAGTATAATAAAGGAAGAAAATAATATCCTATCCTATTTTAAAAAATTATCTTTAGCCTTCGAACAATATATTTTCTTAAATACGTTTAGCATCTAGTCATTCTCCAAGCATATACTGCAGCAACAGTTATTTTTTTAATTAATTTTTTTATTAAATCACAGCTGTGTACATTAATGCAATCATCTGGTACAAAGTGCTGGTTTCATATACAATCTGAAATATTTTCATCAAACTGGTTAACATAACATTCATGGCATTTTCTTAGTTATTGTGTTAAGACCTTTATATTCTGCATTCAGTAAGTTTCACATGTACCCTTCTAAGATGCACAGTAGGTATGGTCCCACCAATTACCCACCCTCTACTCATCCTCTCCCCTCTCCCCTCCTCCCTTGCCCCTTTTCCTATATTCTTGTGCTATAATTGGGTTATAGCCTTCATAAGAAAGCTATAAATTATTTTCATAGTAGGGCTGAGTACATTGAATACTTTTTCTTCCATTCTTGAGATACTTTGCTAAGAAGAATATGTTCCAGCTCCAACCATGTGAACATGAAAGAGGTAAAGTCTCCAACTTCCTTTAAGGCTGCGTAACATTCCATGGTGTACATATACCACAATTTATTAATCCATTCGTGGGTCAGTGGGCACTTGGACTTTTTCCATGACTTAGCAATTATGAATTGGGCTGCAATAAAAATTCTGGTACAAATATCTTTGTTATAATGTAATTTTTGGTCTTCTGGATGTATACCTAGTAGAGGAATTATAGGATCAAATGGCAGGTCTATTTTAAGATCTCTAAGTATTCTGCAAACATCTTTCCAAAAGTAGCATATTAGTTTGCATTCCCAACAGCAGTGTAGAAGTGTTCCCTTTTCTCCACATCCAGGTCAACATCTCTGGTTTGGGGATTTTGTGATATGGACTAATCTTACTGGAGTTAGATGATATCTCAAAGTAGTTTTGATTTGCATTTCTCTGATGATTAAGGATAGTGAGCATTTTTGCATGGGTCTGTAGGCCGTGAGCCTGTCTTCTGTAGAGAAGTTTCTCTTCAAGTTCCTTGCCCATCCTGAGATGGGATCACTTGTTCTTTTCTTGCTAATACATTTGAGTTCTCTGTGGATTTGGTTATTAAATCTTTGTTGGAGGCATAACCTGCAAATATCTTCTCCCACTCTGAGGGCGGTCTGCTTGCTTTACTTACTGTGTTCTTGGCTGTGCAGAAGCTTTTTAGATTGATCAGATCCCAGTAACGTATTTTTGGTGTTACTTCAATTGCCTGGAGGGTCCTCCTCAGGACCTCATAAAATATTCACCCAGGCCGATTTCTTCAAGTGTTTCCCCTGTACTTTCTTCTAGTATTTTTATAGTCTCATGTCTTCAGTTTAAATCTTTAATTAAGTGAGCGTCTATCTTAGTTAATGGTGAGAAGTGGGGGTCCAGTTTCAGTCTTCTACAGGTCACTCCCCAGTTCACCCAGCACCATTTAGTATTAAATATTTTTAAAAATCAGTGTCCACTAAAACCGGGTTTTGCAGTGTCTTGGTGCCTCTGGGTGATGACACCTGGAAGTGTCATCATGATTCAAGAGTCATGTCCTTCCCTAAAAAACTGCATTGCTAGAGACCTTCCTGCCTTCAACGGGTCACGCTCAAACCTTAGAGTCATCTTCGACTCCTCCATTTCCCTTGTAACCCATACCCAGTTGAGTAGCATATCTCACTTGTTCTATCTTCAAAATAAGTCTAGACTCAGGTCACTTCTTGCTGTCTCCATGTTATACCCTTTTTGTCCAGCTCCTCCCCATGTCTGGCCTAAGTCATTGCAATCTCTTCCTCTCCACCACTTGCTTCTGCCCTTGCCCCTTTCAGGAGCTGCCTCCAATCCCGGGCACACTTCTGTTCCGGGCCTTTGCACCTTGCCTGCTTTTCTTTCTGCCTGGCCCAGCCATCCCTGTGGCTCCCTCCCTCACTTTTTTCACATCTTTGGTCACAGATCATTTTCTCACAAAGGCATTTCCTGCACACCCTGTCCCATCCCATCCACTCTCTCCATCTCCCCTTTCCTGCTTTATTTTTTCCCCAGAGCACGTATCTCCATCTGATGGTCTACATATTTCATTTGTTTATTTTCTCCCCCCCCCACTGTAAGCATCAGCAGGACAGAGATTTTATCTCCTTTGTTTATTTTTACATCTCCCCGTACCTGGAATGAAGTCAGGCACATCGTAATACCACAATAAATCCAGCTCGGATGTTAAGCTCCAGAAAAGCAGGTGGAGGGAGAAGTTTTTCCCCATTACCTGGATAGTGGAGATGATATGTGTTTAAATGACTTGAAAGCCATAAAATAATAATCAAATTTCAGTGACACCTACTCTGGAAAAAGGTTATCATTTTTCCCTACCTGTGCACAACCACCTTGCATATGGCTCATCCTGCTGATTTTTATTGCCATGCCTCTTTCAATGCAGGTAAAATTCCCTGGGGGACAGAGAGTAGTTCTAACTTATTTGTTGTCATTGTGATGAGGTGGCCCTATGTACAATGGGTATTTGAGAACTACTGGTAAAAGGGACATAGTTTGTCTTGTCCCAATTGCTTTCATGAGTAATAAGATAGCACAGCATGAAGTCACGGGCACCTAGAACTTCAGACTCTAGCAGGGAGGCTTAGTTAATTGAGGGAATCGGGAACAAAGTTCGGATGTTTTGAAATAGCTTACATAGTTCATTATTCACACGATCTAGGTGACATTTAAATCATGCAAATGTATTCTACTTATCTCTGAGTGGACACAGCACACACATTTGCAGTGACACAGAGCAATGAATAATATTAATATATTTTAGAGGAGACAAAGGTATTTTACATTTCCATTTGACTCTCTGTGAAGTCCAGACTTTGAATTTTTCTCCTCTATTTGAACTCTTCTTTCTTACCCAGTGGGTACATAAAGGAATTTGTCTTTGTCTTCTGCCTCTTCTACTCTCCTTCCTTCTTCCATTCCTTCCCCCTTTTTCTCCCTTCAGTATTTATCTTTTTCTTCCTCTTTTCTCTCCCTCCTTTTCACCTCTCCTCCTTCTCTTCTCTCCCCGGAACATACCACCCCACCCCTGCCAAGGGGCCCACCTACCCTTGGGGAGGAGGACATCACGGCCATTTTCTCCTGCCTCGTACAAGTTCACATTCTCTGTGTATTGCATGGGCTCCATGGCTGCTGTTGATGTTTTTTTGCTTTTGTTTTCCAAGAAGAATGGGGAGAGGGCTCATAGGAGGCAGACCTGGAATTTCTTTAGGGGTCACTGGCAGCAGTGAACCTCCTTTCATGGCCCTGACTTTCTTCCTCAAACCTGCCCACTGTAGGATGGGAAAACAGAGACTTGGAGTGGGGACTGACCAGCTCAAGGGTAAGCAGTGAGTTTGATTTGCTATTTACCAATGATCACCTTTTGTTATCAGATCCCAACTCTCTCTTTAGCTGAATCTCCTGCCCTACATATCCCTTGATGATATGACAGGAGACGGTAAGCCCAGTAGGTTTTGGATTATGCCCCCAACTTATTGAAGAGCAGCCATAGATTTTTCCAGGACTATCCAATGGATTGACAGCTCTGTGATTCCTGGAGAGCTAAGGCATTGCCCATTTCATAGAAATCACTTGTAACAATTGTACAGGGATGAAAGACGTTTCTTAATTTAGAGAGAGATGGCAAGAACACTTGAGTGCTGGTGATGAAAGCTGTCAAGCACTTACTTTGCACACACACTGGGCAAAACATTTTTAAGTTAATTCATTTAATTTTCACAACAGCATAAGGGGAAACTGAGGCACAGTCAAGGTGCCCACCATCATAGGCTGGCAGCAGAGTGTGTCCTTAACCACATATTTAAACTATGTCCTTGCAGTCTCTGTTCCATGAGGAAGCTGGGACTCCAAGTCCTTCCAAGACTTGGAATCCTCCCACCAGGCACCCAGGCAGAGCATGAACTCTCAGCCACAAGAAAGGTTGTTGATGTGGCTGTGAAGTCGTCATGTTATCCAAGCCTGCTTGGAAAACTTAGCAGACTGGGAGAAATAAGGGAGTGAGATCAGCTTGACCTTATCGGGCATGACCAGCAATTGGATGGGTTAACTACTAAGGATTCACCAATGCTCATCTCTCTGCTGTGAGTGAGGTTGAGATTTCCTGTCTCATCTCATTGGTTGCCCCCACGCAGCACTCAGCTGTGGATTGCTGAGGGCTTGACTGGATGCCTTCCTTCTTGGTGGGCACACTCACAGTGTTCCCTGGCCACACCCTCCAAGAATGGGGTCTCCTATTTTATTCCTGATTGCAGCATCCGGCCCAGCCATCCTTGTCATATTAGCCAGAGGATGTTGGCTATAATATGCAAAGGACAATCCATTAGGGGCCAAGCAGCTAGTGACTATAGGTCTTGTAATGGGACGTGTATGGCCAGGCTGTAGTACGTATGACCCTACCTGAGGCCAAATCAGAATGGGCAGGGGAGGGTCTCCCAGCAGCCAGCATGTAGATATTCCTCTCAATGCCCTGTTCCTCAGAGGTGCTGACAGGGCAGGCTGGCCATTGCTGGTGCCTAGGAGGAGTTATTTCTCTGAAGTCCGCATACTGTCACCGGAGAATCTTGAAGCCCACAACCAAGGTTGCTTAAAACTCCACAAATGTGTACTGATCACCCACTATGTGCTCAGTTCTCTCTACCATCAGCTTGCTTCATCACCTTCTGGGAAAGACGTCCTACTGTGTGCACACTGGGGGAGCTGGATGATCACGCACCACACAGCCCTGGGTCCCCAGAGCCCAGTTTGATTCACTGCTGGAGGCAGTTTTGGGAACACCCGGAAGGGGCTAAAGGTCAATACAGTCATCGGTGTCTTGAGGGTAAACATTCAGTACTTTGACCCCCAAAAGGGGCTTGGTGAGGGCTTTTACTGGACCATGGAGGGAATTGGATCAGAGTGAGATTGTTGCCTGTGTCTGGGATAACAGAAAGGGGACTTAGGGTCACAGTGACACGTGGGAAGAAAACAGTTGTGGAGAAGAGCGAAGAGCAGATATGCCCCCTTTTGGTAGAGGATGGCTCCCTCCTGGGTGGGGATATTTGGTCTGCCCCTGCAGACAGCAGGTGGAAGGGGTGTGGTGCTTAGGCTGGACACATGATTTTAATTGGCTCTGCATGGCTTCTGCTGCTCAGAGTGCCACCGTCTTCTTCCTCACGTGGTGCGAAGGTAGAGGAGGCATTTAGGAGGCTTCCCTTGCCATCTCCTGGCAGGAGTGTTAGTGATGGCACTCCCAATGACAGTGATTGTGTAGAGGGCAACAGCTAACATCTACCGAGTTCTCATTGTGTGCCACACCCTGCTCTCAGCCCTCTTTCCATTTTATCCTTATGACAACCCTGAGAGGCAGGGACAATTTTCACCAAGTTGCCTAGATGACCTTCTGTATACACCAAAGTCTGTAAGTCAGGAAGTAAAACAGGGTCTTAGAGGTTCTTGAACTCTCCTGGGACCCAGGGGATGGCTTGGAGAATGTTTGAGGCTTAGACCTGAGAGAGAAGCAGCAGAGTGGGCAGGTGCATCTCCTTTCTGATCACCTGCTTAGGTTCTTTTTCCCCAAATATGATTTTCCCGACATCTTGGTCAGAAGCTTGTGAAAAACACAGACTGCCAGGTGCCTCACCAGAGCCACTCCATTCAGATCTCTGGGAGCGGGGCCTGGAATTCTGCATTGTCAACAGAGCAATGTGTGGGCAAACTGAGGTTGCGAACATGCATTGTGGGGAGTAATTGCCACCTTGAACAGTTTCTGTTTTGTTCTACAGATAAGGATGGAGTGTTGAGAAGACTTATGTACAAGAAGAAATATCATTTGGACTTCTGGCAGGGGGTAAATCATTTATATTCAAATATATCCTGAGCGCAAAAAAACATACATGGAGGCTTCTGATAACATGGACAAATTTGTTAGATTGTACCACTACAAAAGTCCCAGAGAGGTTTTAGGACCTCATGACACTCCTGAGCGGAACATGTGTAAACCTGCATTATTGACAGCATTACTTTTAAAACATAAGTAAAATTGCACAACAACATGAATAGCCTTACCACCATTGAACTGTATATTTAAAAATGGTGAGATGGTAAGTTTTGTTGTGTGTTTTTGCTCATAGTAAGAAAAAAAGTGAAAAAAGTCACCCCAGGAGCATGAGGCACCCAGCCTTTGCAGAAACGAAGCTTTTGCAGGAACACGCTCTTGTAAGGTTCAGAGGAGGCTTGCCTAAAGCAGACTCCTGATTAAACACCACCTGGGCCCGGCTTCTAAACTTTGATAGGAAGTGAGCAGAAACCACAGCGGCCTCTCCAGGGGTGTCTGGAACAGCTCACACATGAACACAGATAATTCATACAGAATGTAGACTAAAGGCAGATCAATGCCCAGGGAGCAGAGACACAAGATGAGCCTTCGGAACTGAGTGTTGGAACTTGATGTTTTTCAGGATCTCAGTCCTAGCAAAACAGCAAACAAGGTGTTTCTCTAAGGGGCATGAGGTGTAGGATAAAAATATTCACAAAGAGAAGAGGTGTGGAAAAGAACAGAGAGGGAAAGCATCACTCAGCGAACCTCCTAAGCAGCCCCAGGGTTATACATGCCTGAACCACCATTCTCCAAAGACATCTGAGCCCTTGGGAAAGCAAAGGAAAAGAGCCCCTCATTTGGACATGAGCTCCTCTTGGCAGGCTGGGGGCGGAAAATGGAGTTGGGCAAACATCCGACATTGGCGTCTAACCTCAGAATACTCCCTACTCCTTGAAGGGCCCCATGTAGCCCCTCCTTTGGAAGACGGAGACCCTAGTGTGCTGGGAGACCTGTGTGAGAGCAGCTTCACTGGCTTCATTCTTCCTCCTGTAGGGTCCTCTGAAGGCGGCTAGACCACATCCTTCCCACCCCTCACGTTCACACCCTCCATTCCAGCCAGACTGAAATGCACAGGGCAGATTATCAGGAAGGAGACTGGTACTCTTGGGCACGGGCAGGGGCTGCAGCCCACAGGAAGAATTTCTTCTCCATCAGGAAGCCTCAGCTCTGTCCCTAAGGCCTTTAACTGATAGAAGCAGCTCCACCGAGCTGATCTAGGATAATCTCCTTTACCTGTACTCAACTGATTGTGGAATACAAGCAAAGATACCTTTGTGGCAACTAAATCAGCATTTTAATAACTTGGCACTGTAGCCTGGCTGAGTTGATGCAAAAGATTTTTCCTGATGACAACTACAATTTCCCTGGTGACTAATGATGTGGAGTAGTCCTTCATGCACTGATGGCCAATCATAAATCTTCTATTTAATTATTGCCCATTTGAAAAGTAGATTATTTGCCTTTTTATTACCAAGTTGTAAGCATTATTTTGATATCCTGTATACCAGTACTTTAACAGATAATATATTTTGTCATTTCCCCCCTAGTCTGTAGTTTGCTTATTCATATCCTTGTCTGTATCTTCTTTTGAGCAGAAGTTTTACATTTTGATGAAGATAAACATCATTTTTTTCCCATTTATGTTTGATCATTTTTTGAAACATGGCCAAGAAGCATTAGCCTACCTCCATGGTCACAAAGATTTTACCCTGTGTTTTAGACTCTTCATAGTTTTAGCTTTTACATTCAGGTCTAGGATCTATTCCAAGTTAATTTTTATTTATAATGTGGTGGTTTTTTTTTTTTTCAATCTTCATTTCCCCCCTATGGATATTCAGTTTTTCCGGTTATCATTTGTTGAAAAGATATCCTTTCTCCTCATCAAATGGCCCTGGGACTTTTGTTAAAATCAACTGGCCAAATCGATGGGGATCCATTTCTGATGTTGAGCTGATATTTCTCATTACTTCATATTTTTAGAAGTGTATTCCTCTTTTAATTTCTTCACCATAACCCTGGTGATCTTAGATTTCAGGATGTAAACACCACTTTTAATTATAATGTGAATTTTTGGAGTTTCAGAACCCTGCCCTCTTTTTTTCTATTTGCAAAAAGCATCCAATATTTCTCTTAATAATAATCTTTGCATTATTATTATCTAGCCCCCGGGCTATTCCTGACTATGAAAAGGGAATTTGATAGAGCTATTTCAGTTTTGGATTGGCGAACAAAACCGAATACTTTTATACTTCCTTGCTAAAGTGTGCTAAACAACCAGCAACTTTGAAATGTTTCCCAACGTAAGAGTTTTTATTCTGGTTTCACGGTCAATTACAGGTACCTACAACAGACTATAGACAAAAATAATTAGGATGGGTTCAATAAAAATATCCAGAAAATAATAAAATAGGGGATGTTCAGTCTTGCAGACCTCAGACAAGTTATCAAGTCTTAATTTCAGTCCTAACATTGAGTGACAGAATCCCTAATTCAGATGGGATGATCAATTTAAAACAAGACTGCAGGCTCTGATCCTAACTATGCTGACTTCTAAAAAATCTGAAAATCTTATGACAGTAATTGATCAGGTTAAAACTTGCGGGTGTGAAGAGTCTGCCAGAAGATTGAATATAGTTTTGTAAGGACAGAGGAAAAAATGAGATAAAGAACAGTCCGGGAAAATCAAACCGATATGCGCAAATAGTTAGGAGAGTCAGGTGGGGGATGACAGGGGAGACGAGCCTTGCGGCACACAGGGCAGGGTCAGGTGGCATGAAGGATGGCCTGACCTCAGCAGGGGGGCTAGTTCCACAGCATCAAGGGCGGAGGTTGGGACAGTCGGGAGGAATGCTGGCTCCCTCAAACATAGCTACCATAGACTAAGGCTTCTCAAGGACTCTCAGCCCTTTTCTGTGTGGGTGTTCAATGATGACAGGGAGGGACAGCTTGAGGGGGAGGTGCCGCAGCAATGGCATCGCAGGTTGAGGCCTAGACCCTATGCCCCTGGTCAAGGGCTGTGTCTGTTGGAGGTCAGCATCATTTAAAAGGCACGAGGGGTTTTGTGCTGTGATGAGATCTAAACTGGCCCCCTGCAGTAGGGGATGATCTCATGTGCACTATTCCTGAAAGAAATTTCAGAATGTTCCAGAGATAAATGATGCCTCCCCCCCACTAGACTTAGGGTGGGTCTTGGGGTAGGACTCGTGGGACCTGGTGTCATGGGAAGAGACATCCGAATCCGAGGACACCGGCTCTTGGAGAGGTGGCTTCTTGGCAGGTCTCTTTTTCTTCCTTCTGATGTTCTCCTGTCTCCGATCTCTTGAATCATCAGTATCAACTTCCTTTAGCGGCCAGGGTAGTAAAGCAGATTTTCTTGTCTCCACGTTCTCTCTAGAGAAAGAGCAAGAGTTCAGGGTTACCTCAGTCCTGACAGTTGCTATGTCTACAGAGATGCCCAAGCCAGCCCCACGCATGTTTCTGAGCTCTCTGTCCATATCCTTCGTACTATGGAAAGGAGGCTCAGGATTCCTGGGGGGCCCATGCTCTAGGTGGGGCCTAACCCTACTCAGTTCACCTCCATAGGCCTTGGTGTCTGGGAGCCTCGTGTGGTGTGGAAAACCTAACTCTCTGGACCCTGTCCTGACCAGGTCAGTGAAGGAACAGCCCAGAAGCCCCTGGGAATGCCCCAGCATGGACCCCTGTCCACCCTAAGGGGTTCGGCTCGGCCTCCTCCCCACCCAATTTGCCCCTGAACCAGAGATAGCTTCCACACACCAGGTTTCTCTAGTGACTTCTGGGCATACTATCAGAAACATAGTCTCATATGCCACAAATGATATGATTTGCATACATTTAATTGAAAAAATGTAGATGTGACTATGAAGTCATGGAACTGGATTACTATTTAGAAAATGCACTGCACAAAGCTTATTTATCCAGAAGTGCTGTCCTTCAAGGAAGACATCTTGGGAACACCATGACCTCATTCCAGCCATGCCACTGTGGCTCAAAGTTTTGGGAACTCACTTTTTTTGAGCCTTCAGGGTAAGTTGAAGACACCAGCTACCTGATGATAAACCTTATTTTGTTCCCATAAAAAGTATCGATTACTTTGATCACCCTGCTATGAATACCTTTTTGCTGTGTTTTTTTACTCTGAATAACTTCTCACCATTGCTGCTTCAGATTTTTCTAGAAGTTGTTAGGAAATAGGTAATAAGTTGGAAAAAGGATTTTCAGTTACTTCCAAATGGATAATGTCATCACTCAAATCCCTCATCAAAAGATCAAAATTCACCACATGTGATAATTTTCAAAGACTAGCTCTAAGACTCAGGAGAGAATTCCCAGGGAAGACTAAAACATTGGTCCAAGCACTATCAGTAACATTGGAAAAACCCTTTCTGCGGGAAGCCACAGCCAAAATTATCTTTTAGTATGAGGCCAGTGCTTATGTGGATGTATCAGTTCTATGATAGGAAGTGCTTAGAGTCATCCTGAAATCACACTTAAAAGTTGTATCCCCTCCACTGCCCACCCTGTGAAGTCTAAATAAAGCCTTATCTATCACGTTACCCTCAGCTGTCCCTAAAATTGCTACCTCCCTTTAGACACTTTCTATGTCCCTTTCCAGGGAGTCTCTATTTCTCGTGTAGATTGAGTGAAGTCTAGTCTCTGACCTATAACCTCTCAGAAAGAAGAACAGGAAGGGGCAGGGGAAAGTGGAGAGGTTTTTGGGTATACTACAAGCCCCTGAAGAGAAGACGGAAGCTATGTGACTAGTGCCCTAGCTGTGGGCAGAGACATGGGAAGGAACCAGGAAGAAGAGTGAGAGAGACCAGGAAGCAATGAGTGGCCAGCCCTCAGCAGGGCACTAGTCACGTAGCTTAGGGACCACCTGAAGAATGGAATTCAAGGCTGGCAACAGTGAAACAAGAGGTGTTGTTGTCACTCGAAGTCACAAAAAATATAGTGTTAAGTGAAAAGGGTCAAAACAGAATGCATAGTGTGTTTTCATCTTTGTTATGAAGGCTGTGGAAACCTTTGCATCGCACTGTTCATAGTCATCCCGGGGAAATGGATTTCAGCAGAACCGTCATGCTTCCAGGCTAAAAAAATCTTTTTGAAACTATTATACATGATAAGGAGAAACAGTTAAGCTTTTTGTTTCAGGGAAAAATAAGATCAACACAGCAGGGAGAGCACTCTAGAAGGATATATACCAAAACATAAATAATAATTACTTTTGAAATGTGGGACTATGAATGGTTATTATTTTGGCTTTCTTTTAATATATAAATTATCTTAACTGCATTGCTTTTGGATGAAGAACAGGACAATGTTTTAATGATTAGAACAAAAAGCAGGCAGGGACAATAGGACATTGTGAGTTTTTTTTTTTTTTTGAGACAGAGCCTCAAGCTGTCACCCTGGATAGAGTGCTGGGACATCACAGCTCACAGCAACGTCCAATTTCTGGGCTCAAGCGAGTCTCTTGCCTCCGCCTCCCAAGTAGCTGGGAATACAGGCGCCCGCCACAATGCCCGGCCATTTTTTGGTTGCAGCCGTCATTATTGTTTGGCGGGCCCAGGCTGGATTCGAACCTGCCAGCTTAGGTGTACATGGCTGGCGCCTTAGCCTGTTGTGCCACAGGCACCGAGCTGACATTGTGAGTTTTAATGGTTAGAACAAAAGCAACATCTTTTCTGAGTGAGACTCTTCCTTAACCTTTCTCCGTCTCTCCATGTAGAGATCATACATGTGGTTTCTGCCATGTGATCATCTCAGTAACTCCAAGAAGCAAAGGAGCGGGAATCTCCCCTGCATTTGGCATCCTCTCTCCTCACCAGGGCAGGGACGCACAGACCACACTCTCCCCTGGCTGCCTCCCTGGGGTCCTGTTCACATCAGTGGGCTGCTGTCTCTGGCTGCCTCAGGGGGAGGCACATGGTGGGGTAGGGGGGCTGATGGTCCAGCTTCCAGTTTTCTCACAGTGGAGAGACGTGCCTCTCCCAGGTGTCACTCAGTCATCCAGAGATGAGGCCACTGGCAGACCTGACCAGAATTCACACACCCGGTGCCACATGACCAGCTAGAAATCCCTTCCTCCCTCCCTCCATTCTTGACAGGACAAGGCTTGGGCAAGTTATTGCCAAGGCTCGTCCTTGAGAAGACTCTTTACAGGGACTGTGATTTCTTAAAAAGAAATTAATAACTTCCAAATGCGATCATGGAAAAGCCAAATAGGACTAATTATTTTCTGTGTGCTCCCGAGAAACCAAGAGGCATCTGAAGGAAGTTGTTGGGTACTGAGACCCTGGAGGCAAGGAATGTTCCTCTCTGGCTGCCTGGCTGCTTCGTGTGGTAGAGTGCAGCACTGGGGGTGTGTCTGCAGGAAGGGTGACCCTCCCAGGGCTCACGTATCACTTATCTAGGTCTTGGTCAGCTCCTAATTTCTATTGCAATAAAATATTAACCGCCTGTTATCTCTTTTTTGAGCAGTTTAATAACTTTCCATAAAGCCATTTGGACTTAGGAGTCTGTCCCAATGGAAATAATTTCCATTTTCTTTAACACTTCTCCCCATAGTGTTGTGGCCTCACATTGTCTTCCTGACAGCAGTGAAATTAAGTCATTGATGGAAATGTCAAGATTCAGCGCTGCCTCTGACATGACCTTAGATGAATCACTTCCCTTAATCTTGCGTGGTCACTCTTGACAGTTGATCCCTTAGAGGCAGCTGTGCCTTTGAAATCATTAAGCCTCGGTATGTCATTAGCTCCCTCTGGTTGGATCAGGAGCCCCATTTCCTGTGCTGCAGCAATAAACCCTGTCTATGAGTGTCCTCTATTATCCAGAAGGACAAATGCCATGGCTTACTATTCAAAATTGCATGCTGTGGTGCCCTGGAACTTGGGACAAGGTTAACACAAGGAGTCATAGAGATTCACCAACCCTTGGGACCAGTGGTAACCATTTGAGTGGCAATAGTTTTTCTCTCACTGGTCTCTTTATTTTCTGCCCCTTCGATTGTTAAAACTCAGAGGCCTCCTGGTTCTCCATCAGACATCCATTCAGTGCCTGGCCCATAGGTCCTCCTGTTCTTTGTGTTCTAAGACAGCCTTGCTGACAGGGACACACGTGGGACAGAAAGGAAATGAGGCCTCAAGGAGCCGGCAAGCAACCTGGTGAGCCGCCAGTGCTTTATCATGTGAACAAGGTGGGTTTTGACCCCAGAGAGCATGCAGCGGGTGCTCAGCACTTTCTTCCCAGAAGTGGAACCAGCCTCTTCTGAAAGTCAGTGAAGTCCCAGTACCTGGCCCTCCCTCGCACGCGTTTATCAAATTATTCAACCAAATCTGTAGCCTAAAAGCATTAATAGGCACCTAATTTAACTTTTTTTGGTATGAGATTGAGCAAAAGAAAGCCATTTGGCAGGTCCCTTCCAGGCGTGCTGGTGGAGAATGTGGCCGGCTGGAGGTCAGGGCCATGGCAGCCCTCCTGTTCCCCTCCCCTGAGTGGGTCTGGGCTGAGCAGCAGAGCAAGGTGCACAGGTGCGGGGGTGGGGGCGGGGAGGTGAGGTAGCTTTCACATGAGGTGTACAGATGTCACCTACCCTGCTCCTGCCCTTACCCCCACTTTAAGGAGACATCCTCCTGTGAAATTATCATGAGCTTGGTCAACATCAGTCATTCCAGAGAGTGAAATAAAAAAAGCAGTTGAGCAGTATCTGCTTACTTCATGTAAAGGCTTTTCCTTCCATACCAGAGATAGGTTAAGGAAGAGTCTCACTCAGAAAAGATGTTCTGGATGCCACAGAATGTAGGAAAAAGCTCAGAGGTACTACCGCAGGGAAGAGAAGGAAAGAGCAATCACTTCTCTCCATGGGGCACACACTCTTAGGAGACACAGAGCTTGTCTGTGGTGTCAGAGAACCCAATCATCATGCCACAAAGGAAAGAGAAAATCGGCATCAGCCTCACTCATTTCACATTGCAAATATGGGGGCACCAAAATTCCCTCCTTTCAGAACCCGTCATTTGGAATTTAGCAATATGGATAACATATTTTGCAAGCCAACCTTGTTAAAAGTCTTCAAAATTGTTTGGGGGTCCAATTTTGAGTTCAAAATAAAAATTGGCCTTGGCTTTGGCCATGCTAGATCAATTTTGAACCCTTCACCTTCTGAACCCTTTCCCTCCTTGTCTTTCATTGTGACCACCTTTAGTTAGGAGCCAGGAGAGGGACCCGTAGGAAATACCCCCAGTCGCCCACAGCTGCAGACCCCAGGAAGGAAGAGAAGGAGGGGCCCAAGCTGGCCATGGCACTCTGGTTCACCCAACTGCTCAGACCAGGTATCCCCTTGTCTTACCCCAAATAGATGGTTGTAGTGGATTCAACACTCTAAGTTAAATTTAGTCAGATAATGTCCTGTTGGAGATGTAACCTATAGCACATTTCGCTAATAGCCTATGAAGAAAGCCCCAGGATTTTTTTTAATAGCCTCATTTGGTACAATGGTGCAAAGACTTACTAAGGAACAACCAAAGGGAGGTGTGTTTATAAAGTGAGTGAGACAGTGCTCCCAAGGAAAGGACCAGCCAGAAGGCAAGCCCAGTGTAGATGCAAATAATACCTACACCTTTATTCTTGTGCTCAGTTCTGCTACCTCTGATCTTAGAAACAGGTTAAGCTCTGAACTTAATGGATGGAATATGATCTCTGCTTAGGAGAATTCTACTCAGTCTCTTCCTCCCAAAGAGGCAACCAGAGCAAAAAACAGTGGGAATTACAGTGGGAGATGAGGGAGTCAATGAAAACTTCCATGTGCAAACCCCTAGAAGAAAGAGTAGATAATAAGCAGCCAAGAGCTTTAAAGAAGATGTGGAACAACATAGAAAGAATTGCATTGTGTTTCTAAAATAGTGATTGATAACATTGAATTAGGTGAAATGGGCTGAAATACGTGGTACCTAGACGTGTCTACTCGTATTCTTTGATAATGTACTATCATTTGGGCATAATAGGATACAGGAAGGGGGTCTGCAAGGTCCTTTTTTTTTTTTTTTTTAGTAAATTTTGAGAAAGATTAATATGCTCTTATTTTAAATGAAATATCACTCTCATCTAGACAAAGAATGAAGGATTATAGCATGCATTTCAATAATCGGATCTAAGGAAATTCTCCATTTGGAGCCAAATACCCCTCAAGGAGCATTGCCAGGCACCCACTAGCATGTATTTGTTTGTTCATTGGTTCATTCTTCCAATATCATTGGGCACATCCTGTGAGCTGGACCCTGGCTACCAGGATTCAGAGGCAGATAGAACCCAGCCCAGGCCTTTAAAAACTTGTGTCTGCATGGTCCATTTGCAAAGGACATTTTCTTTAATAAAAACCTCTACAGGATGTAGAGGGCCTCTGGGACATCACATAGTGGTGATAGTCCTTGAGCTCAATCTAGGGGTTCCCTAGGTGGCCAAGGGCAAAGAAGAGCATTCCAGGGAGGGAGCACTTATCCTGTGCAAAGGCACAGAGACAGATGTGTGGGGAAAGCTCACATGTGGTTTCATGTGGGTAGGGTGTAGAAGGCACTGGCACTTTGGTTGAAGCGTGGCTAAGGGTAAGTGAGACAGGCCTAGGGAAGACCAGCAGAGGGCTGAGCTGGGATAAGAAAGGACTGGGGCAGGGGGCTCTGAAGGATTTTTAAATGGGGAAGGGGACAGAACAGATTTGCAGAAGCGGAAGCTTACTCTGCCTGGCCTTTGTGGGACTATTGCAGGAGGAGGCCGGAGGACATGAGAGTCCTTTGTAAGCTAGGTTCACCGTAACATGGAGACTCGGGGGTGGGGTGAGTGAAGGACCAGGGGCACCAGAGATGACTACAGGATTTCTGATTGAACAACTCTGTGGCTAGGGGTGGACGGGTGAACCGAAATGGGGAAGGCTGAGGTGTGAGCAGGATTGTGGGGAACTGTGATTTCAGTTTTAAATGTGTCATGTTTGTAATTCGGTGCACTCATGTACAAATATCCAGGGGTTGGTTGGAAATATCACTATTCCTGCCATGCACTGAATACCTGCTTTATGCCAGGCCATGGCCATTCATGGCCATTCCCAATCGTCACACTACCCTACTCTTGCCGATGAGAGGACAAGCTCAGAGGTAAGCAACCTGCCCAGGGGCACAAAACTAAGGGAGGAATCTGAATCCAAGTGTTGGTTTCCAGTGGCTTTTCCCCATGGTTCTCCACCATGGCTGAACATTGCAACAAGCTGGGGGCTTTAAAAAATCCATCGCAGGTCCCACTCATGGTCAGTCTATGATGGTGGCTGACAGCGTCTAATATGACCGTGAGAGCAAGCCTGGTCCATGTGGCAGAGCTCACTACTGGTTCGGGCATGTGAGAGGTCCTGAGTGGCTTCTGTGGCAGTAATTTAAGCAGAGGGGTAAGGGTGGAAGCTGATGCCCAAGGCTGAGGGAGTGAATAGGCAGCAGGAGAGTGGAGACCTCAAGGCCATCCTACTGCACGTGGAGACTGGCGGAGAGGTGAAGGGAGTGAGCTGGCTCATGCTGCACAACCAATGGAGGTTTGTGTACTTAGGAGTGTGTGTGTGCATGTGTGTAAATAGGGCAGACAAACCTGGGGTTTTGCTGAAGTGAAGAGGAGCTGAGGAGAGAGGAGAGAAGAATCCAGGTGGTATAAGGCCCCTTGGTGGTGTGGGGAGTGACAGGTAATGAACCAAGCAGCCTTGGATTATGGACAGATAGAGGGACATTCATCCTTCGAAATCAAGGAGGAAGTCAGAGAGCTCCACAAGCCCGGAGGTGGAGGATAAGAAGTTAAGAGAGAGAATGTCTGATGGTTTCTTTTTTGAAGTAGAGGTGAGGCCGTTGTCAGAGTTCAGGTTGGCACCTGAAGACAGCCTGCAAACTCCAAGTGAAACTAGAGAAGGCTTCCTGGATCCCTTTTCCAACCTTTGCTCAAAATCCACCTTCATCTCTTTTTGTATGCTCTTGAGGCCATGGTTCCGTGGCTTCAACCTTGATGCCCCTTGCTGGCCCCAGGGACTTGGGTTGTGTTTCCTCTTTAGGCCGCAAGTTTTCCCAATGACTTGGCTTTAATCCACCTTTCCAGCTCTTAGCAATCCTACTGTCCCAGATGTAAAGTTGTCTGCCCTACTGCAGCCCCAGGAAACCACCACCCACCCACCGACTCAGCCTCCCATTTGCTCACCAAGGCCCAGATAAGCCGGGCCCAGTGCTTTACTTCCACCTCCCAATGAGGGGAGAGGCAGGGAGGTGGCTGGTTCCAACTGGTACTAAATTAGCTAGCCTTGAATCTTTATAAATAAAGAGGAGCAATTCCTTCATATTCATGACACATCCGTGAATGTTTTCCTGAAGAGCCAGTCAAATAATGTTGGATTTGAGACTAGGAACAGATGAATAAACAGCAGGGAAAAGGCTTGATGTTGAAGGGATAATAATCATAGAACTACATTTTAAGTAGGAAGTCCTCCACCTCTGCCCTTCCCTGGTAGTTAGAGGTCATGGATCTTAACTCAAAAACAGATCAAAGAACAAGATAACGTCAATACTCAAGGGGTAAAAGTTGAGTATACTTACACTTTTGGATCCTCTTGCATTGGGAGCGACCTTATGTGAGAGCAAGAGAGAGCGTACTTGTTTTGGCTGATCTTAATAAGTGCACTCCGAGGGCAAAATTCCTGTAATAGTACCAAAAAAGAGCTCACTCAATTTAAATCAGAAATGGTCACAATTCAGACATAATTTTATTCTAGCTCAACCCTTTGTAGTAGCTTCTAGTCACTGTCCTATTCAGGGTGACACGTATGAGAGCAGGTTAAATTCAGAGCCTCACTTAATAAGTATTTACTGAATCAAAGTCATTGTTCCATCCTTTCTGTCATTTCTCTATATTCTGATCAATTGCCAGCCAAGTTTACCCACATACACACACACACACACCCCCCTTCATGAAACCACTTTTCTATCTTTTTTGTGGCCTTGATGGTCTCTTTCCTGGACACTTGTGACCACCAGCTTTTTGCTGAATGCCCAACCTTCAGCTTCATCAGATCTTCCATCAGAACTGCCTCCCATGGCTTTCTCACTAGCCACACCACTCTACCGCCTAGAGCCTCCTGCCCTGTGGGTAAATTCTTGGGCCCTTCCTTGGGCTCTGAGGCTTTCCTTTGGGATCCTGAGCCAACCACCCTATCTCAACCTGCACCCTGGGGAATGCCTGAGAATGCCTGAGGGATCATCTAGTAACACACCCTTAGCTTGCTCCCCCACCCTTGCATAGATGTTCCCAGAATAGTGCCACATGTCGAGACCACTTCTGCAAGTTCTACCTTCCAAAATGCCTCTCTCCCATCATCTAGACAGTACTAAGAAGCTCTGTCTTCTCTAAGGGGCTTCTCTGAGTTTGTAAGAAGACACCCCTTCTCATGTTCTCTTGGGTTGGACATGATGCTCCTCTGGCCCCTGGCTCTGATTGTCTTCCCCTTGTCCCCTTAACCCTAAATTTCTTTTACTATAGTCCTTTCTCGAATGGAACTACCTCAAGCCATAATCAAGAATTTCCTGCATATTTTTAGTTTATAGACTAGGTACAAGGGCACAGTGGTTTACAGGCCATGGAGCCAAGTTGTCTGGGTACAAACACCTGCTCAACTGCTTACCAGGGGTGTGACTTCACCTCTCTGAATACAAAGATAACAATAGTCCCTGCCTCACAAAGTGAGGATTCAACTCTCCACTATGTATAAAGAGCTTGAATTAGCATCTGCAGCACATAACAAGGGCTTAAAAAATTCAGCTAGTGTGACTCTTTTGCTTATCAATCTATTCTGCTTGCTAGTCTGTTTTCTAGGCATGTTAAGTGGTCCATCAAGACAATGTCGTTTTCCATTAGAAATGTCAATGATTCAAGTAATTTAAAAAACAACTGTGAGACCCCTCTCTTCATCAAGCTGTGCTGGGGGTCGGGGGTGCCAAAAATGTGGTTCTTGCCTTTGAGGATTGGGAGCTGGTGAGGGAGGCAGCGTGGGAAAGGGCAGTGCAGCTGGTGGGAGACTCCGACCAGGGGCCCAGCAGGAAGCGACAGCCAGACAGAGGCTTCAGGGTGACAGGGGCTTCCAATGGAAAGGAGATGGAGAGGCAGTCCGGAGGGGAAAGCCCACTATCTTTGGGAAGGAGCAAGCTTTCCACTCGGCTGGAAATCATGCTAATGGAGCAGGCTGAGGCCACGCAGGCCTTGCTGGGATTCTCCAGGAGGGTGACAAACAGCATGAGCATGTGTGTGTGTGTATGTGGGGGGGCATCAAGCAGGTAAATGTCATAATCAGATTTGTAAATTGATAATTTTTCTAAAAGTTTTAGTAAAAATATACAAAGAAATATATACTTGAGGAAGGGTCTCTTAAACAAAACACAGAAAGGGCAATTCATAAAGGAGAAGATGGGTAAATCTGACCATATTAAAATTTAAAACTTTTCTGTCAACAAAGATTCCAAAGTTAGAAGACAAGTAACAGACCAAGAAAAGAATATGGGCTGCACATATTACCAAGAGTTACTATCCAGAAGACACAGAGGACCTCCTCATATCATTACAAGAGATAAAGGATCCAGTAGAAAGTATAGATGCTTAACAAGTATCTATCCAATGAGTGAATGAATCTCGAGGAGAGAGAGTTAACTGCACTCTCACTCATTGGTCATGGGTGAGATTCAGGAGTGACGCTACTATTGCAGCCACATTGTCTTGTATATTTATTTTCTTTAAGCCTCACAATCACCTTGCAAGATAGAATAGAATATATTGATATATAAAATACCCATTTCATATGTGATAAAACTGAGGCTCAGACAGTGAGTCAAGAGCTGAGTGAATGTTCAGAAATGCAAATCCAGGTCCTTTTAACTGTAAGGCCCATGTTCTTTCCACTCTGCCCACTTCATATCTGTGCCCGCCTCTCTTCCTCTCTGCTGCCTACTCTGGAGGTGGTTCCTAGGCAGGTGTGAGATGGGGAGCCAGGGGGTGGTACCCCTAATAGAGGGACTGCAGAGGGAGGAGGGTGCTGGGGGAAAGATGATGTGCTGACTTTGACAGAGTGAGCTTGAGATACCCGTGCTCCCCCAGGGAACTCAGCTAGAAACTTGGAATTGGACCACAGGGTGGGAGTTGGGGCTCCTGGCATGGAGGAGGTGTCCAAAGATGGAGGCTCATCCTGAGAGACAGACCCTTAGGCAGAGAACAGGTCTGGGAGGGGCCCAGAAGATACTAGATCTGCAGGGCCAGCAGGGGAGCATGAGGTCTGGTCGGAGGAGGAGGGGGAAGAGAGGAAGGTGGACAGAGAGAGAGAGAGAGAGAGAGAGAGCAGAGCTGAAGAGCCCCGAGTGAGCCTGCCGCACTGTCAAAGGCAGAACAGAGACCCACAAGGACAGCCAAGTACCAGGGCGACCTGAGTGCAGGCTGAGTCTGTGGCGGAGGTAGGGGAGGGGTGGGGGCAGACACACCGGGGAGAAAGTCCTTTCCTCAATGGAAGTTTACATACTCGCCGGTTGTTACACTTCAAAACCGTGTAGAACTTTTCTGCCGTCACGTTCTGACTCGGGAGTGCTATGACAATGGCGGGGACGTAGAAGTCATATCCTTCAGGTATCACGATTTTGGCAAACACGTAATCTCCAACCTGCAGAGGGGAGCACGTTTCACAGCAAATGTTTTGCTTATGGATCATATAGATGAGGTCAACATAAAAGTATTAAGATACCCCCAGACAACTGGCAAGTACTGATGCTAAAATTCACACACATAGTAATTTTTTTCCCAGGTACCTGGGCTCACAGGGTCACAACTGGAATTAGGGGGCCACTGTGGGGAAGCCCCATGTTAATAGGGCTTTTAATAATTGACTAGGGTCCAGGGATCAGCCAACAAGATGGTGAGGGTTCTGGGAACTATATCCTACAAAGACTGGGTGAAGGCACCTAGGGAGTGGGTATGAACTCTCAGATAGAGGAAAGGTATAGATTTGTTTAATGCTACTCCAAAAGACACACCCAGAATCCACGGGTAAAGTGGGAAAGAGATAACGTGCAGCACAAATAGCATCTTGGGCAGGGGCACACAGCGCCTTTATTGATTGTCAGGGGACCAGCGTAGCACTGTGCGCCCTGCGTCTGATTCCTCCTCTGGTGTTTCTCCTCCTGCTTACACTGTGCCGGGAACAGCAGCAAGTGGCACCTTGGGAGGAGGGCCTCTGCTCCCTGGCCTGGGCGCTGGGCTTAGGATAGTGGCAGGAGGATGGGTCAGACACAGCACGGCTTTTATGAATTACAAGCCGATGAGAACACGTGTGGAAAGCACGTTTGGGGTAACTGTATTATAGCATCACACCTAACATCATTGGCACAGTGATGTTTGTTATTACTTATAATATAATAATATAATACAATATAATGTAATATTATAATATAATATCCCTTTGGAGTTAAAGTGTCAAGAGCATTTGTAACTACAGCAACACCCTTCCCCCAGTCATCTGTCATCTTTTAATAGAAGGGTCTCAAGGGACAATGTAAGTAAGTCTGTGCAGCTGTGAGCTTTGCCATAGGGAGATGGCGATCAGGCGGCATGAGCAAGGAAATTGCCAGGTGGTGGATTCTAGGACCAGGGGTCACTGTTCCTTCTGCCCAAACACAAGCTCCCCTCAGGAGCCAACTTGGTTCAGGAAGAGCCAAATAGTGGATTTTCCATCATCCCCTGCCATTCAAAACTCTGTAGATGCTGAGAAGGGGCCCCTGGAATAGGTCATGGAACAGGTACCTGGAGCAGAGGGCAGGGCATGGCGCCCCCCACAGGTGTGATGAACGAGGTGGACACAACCTTGGTGTCTCCATACCCGAAACCCACGAGTGCATGGGTGGGGCTCACACACTTCTTGACAACCCCTGGAGGGATCCAAAGAAAAAACAAAACATCAAGACAAGTGTTGTCTGCTCCCCTGTCAGCACACTGAGTTCTAACATGTTGCCC
>CAUYON010073050.1:0-10865 GCA_963573935.1 Arctocebus calabarensis | reverse complement strand
TAGTCCCAGCTACTAGGGAGGCTGAGGCAAGAGAATTGCTTAAGCCCAAGAGCTGGAGGTTGCTGTGAGCAGTGTGACGCCATGGCACTCTACCCAGGGCGATAAAGTGAGACTCTGTCTCTACAAAAAAAAAAAAAAAGACACCCATAAATGGAATGACATTTTGTGCTCATAGATTAGAAGAATCAATATTGCTAAAATGTCCACACTACCCAAAGAAACCTATAGATTCAATGCAATCTCCACAGAGCAAGAGATGCATTTGCTTAAATGCAGGTTATGGAGGAAAATGAATTGGAAACCAGCATGTTAGGGATCAGAGTTCATCTCCACAGCTGTGTGCCCACTTTGGCCAAGTGTCCTTTGCTGTTTCAGTTTCACTATATTGTAAGAGAACCACTTTTTTTTTTTTGAGACAGAGTTTCACTTTGTCACCCTGGGTAGAGTGCCATAGCGTCACAGCTCACAGCAACCTCAAACTCAGGCTCAAGCGATTCTCTTGCCTCAGCCTCCCAAGTAGCTGGGACTACAGTGAGTGCCACAACTCCCAGCTATTTTTAGAGACAAAGCGGGGGTGGGGGTGTTGTCTCCCTCTGGCTCAGGCTGGTCTTGAACCCGTGAACTAAGGCAGTCCACCTATCTTAGCTTCCCAGAGTGCTAGGATTACAGGCATGAGCCACCACATCTGGCCCTATAACCATATCTTTGAACTAGAAATTTCTAAATTGCCTTTCAAAGCTATCTTCCTGTGAGTTTAAGCACTGTGAGGCAGAACAGCCTTTATGGGATCAGATGAGTTTTGTACATATGTGCCTTTAAAAAAATGTATTAACTTAAGCTATCCCTACGCCTCTGGCTTGCCTTCACTCTACTATATACATATGTATCTTGTTCCCCTGGCTGCTGCTACCCTGGGATTGTGTCTTTGAAATTCAAGCCAGGACTCAGATAGTTGAGGTTCTTCTTTGATCTCCAGATGCACCACCAATCTCTGCTCTTTGACAAATCCTCTCTTTTCACTGAGGGCTTCTTCCCAGCTCCAGCTCCAGCTCCAGCTCTGCACAGTGACCCCCATAAGATGAGCCTACGAATTCATCCCAGCCTTTAACAGACCAGAAAGGGGCGCCGGGGTAGAAGTGGTGCCAGCACGCGCCCTGGTGGAAAACGGCGGAACTGCAAGTGCTCCGTTCCGGTTCCGCCCCCTAGACCGAAGGTCTTCCAGGTCATCTGGGAGCCTTTGCCCAGTGGGACGAATCTGACCTGAACAGAGGAGGTAGCGCCTGGGGTCAAGCTGGGGGTCTTGTGGGGAGAGTGGGTGAACAGTACTGGGGGACGCGAGGAGAGAGGGGCGGTTGTCTGGGCATGCGCAGGACCGTGGTACTCCTGGAGAGGGTTGGATAGTAAGGGAGACAGTCGTAAGACGACTGCCCCAAGGGCCAAGACTCTTGAGTAGGGGCCGGACTCTCATAGCGTGCAATGTCTGCACCCGCCGGCTGACTCCCGAGCCTGGAGCTTGGGGACAGTGGGTGCCTCCGTTTGTGCACTGCATCCGGGGCTGGGCGTCCCGGAGCCGACAGCAGCCTCTTCCTTGCGTGTCTGTTTGCACGTGTTAGGGTAGGGAGCTCACCGCAGCTGAGCCGGGATCATGGAGAGTCACTCCCCACCTCTCCACAGATGGCAGCGTCAAGCTCTGATGCCCCATGTTCTTGCGACTGCTTTGTCTCCCTGCCGCCGGCCTCAGCCATCCCAGCCGTGATCTTTGCCAAGAACTCAGACCGACCGCGGGACGAAGTTCAGGAGGTGGTGTTCGTACCAGCAGGCACGCACACCCCTGGGAGCCGACTCCAGGTGGGTTAGGCCTTATGGGGTGCTGGAAAAAGTGGTTGATCTAGGCATTCTTTTGAGACCTCTTTCCTCTTCTCCTCACGCGTGGGAGGCTACCAGAAGTAGTGGAAAGAGGTTGAGTTTCACATCTGCCAACCCGGATCTTGAGCTGATTACTTAGCCTCTGTCGCCTTCAGTTTCCTCATCTGTAAAGTGGGAATAAGACCTTCCTCAAAAGGACATGTAAGGTGATGGGCAGTGTGCCAGCATGTTGTAGGTACTACCCCCTTTCTTAGCGGACTCTTCCTTTCTCCTCCCTTACCTGTAGTGCACCTACATTGCGGTGGAACAGGTGCCAAATACACATGCTGTGATTCTGAGTCGCCCTTCTTGGCTGTGGGGAGCTGAGATGGGTGCTAACGAGCATGGTGTCTGCATTGGCAACGAGGCAGTGTGGACCAAGGAGCAAGTTGCAGAAGAAGAAGCCCTGCTGGGCATGGACCTACTCAGGTGTGGACCCTGCCCTCCCTCAACCCCCTGACACCCTGGAAATCAGGGGGCTGAAACTTTGTGCACCTCAGTTTCATTATCTGCAAAACGGGATGACCTGGGCTCATCTTCTCCTTCCCCGACCTGGTCCACTGGGCTTCCTCCTCTTAGCTCTCACCAGGGAAACTGCCCTGCCTCTTCTCTCTCTGGGTCTCATCACCACAGTCTGATAAGGAGCCTCCAAATGCAGCAACCTTTGGGCCTCTCCTGGCTCAGAAATAGACCAGCAGTTTAAATTTTTTTCAATAGATGTACATTTTTTCTTTTTTCATTTGAAACCTCATGTAGGCCAGGCACAGGGACTCACACCTGTAATTCTAGCACTCTGGGAGGCCATGGAGGGAGGATCCCTTGAGCTCAGGAGTTCAAGACCTGAGTAAGAGGGAGACCCTGTCTCTACTAAAAATAGAAAAGTTAGCCAGGCATGGTGGCTGGTGCATCTAGCTACTTGAGAGACTGAAGTGGGAGAAATCACTTGAGCCTAGGAGGTTGCTCCATGGCACTCTAGCCTGGGCAAGAAACACTGATTTGCCAAAAAAAAAAAAAAAAAAAAGAAAAGAAGAAGAAGAAATCTCAATCTCATGTAGAGTCCTGATTTATGAAACTTATGATAGTGTTGTAGCTCTGATTGGAGAGGGGTTGAGGGCTCAGTGCACTTCCTTCTCTGAGACTGTGTTTCAGGCCTTTCTTGCATGAGACCCTGAGAACACAGCTTGAAAACCACTGGCATAATTATGTTTAATACAACCAATGCTAGAGGATTTGCTGTGTTATTTGAATCTCTCATTAAACCTCTTTGGGCCTCTTCTGTCCACTGGAGCACCTGCCACCAGCCACTTTGTACCCCTGTCCCCCTTGGTCCCCTGGTCCCCTGACTCTTTCTTCACCAGGCTGGCTTTAGAACGGAGCAGCTCCTCCAAGGAAGCCTTGCGTGTGATCACAGACTTGCTGGAGCGCTATGGGCAGGGGGGCAGTTGCCGGGAAGACCCTACACCATTCTGCTACCATAACACCTTCCTGCTGGCTGACCGCACTGAAGCATGGGTCCTGGAGACAGCTGGAAGGCTCTGGGCTGCACAGAGAATCGAGAGTGAGGGTCCCAGGCTGGGGTCTGCCTACCGGAGATGTTCCCCCTTTGCCAGCCTTGGGAGGTGGGAGAGATGGTCTTGACCCAGGAGCAAGTCTTGGGACATCCAGGGAGATGGGAACTTTAGCAATTCTCTTCCCCCTTCATCTAGATAAGTTCTCCTTATGCTTCAGCCTGCCACTTCCTCTGGGAAGCCTTACTGGACCTCTCTGAGGGGTTACATTTCCACCTTGTGTGTACTCACCATGGTTGCAAGCTTACATTTATCTCTGTGATTATTTTGTCTGCCTCCCCCACCACACTGTAGGTTCCATGAGGGCAGGTTTTTCCTTCACCATATGTTTCTAACTCCTAGCCCAGTGCCTGGCACAGAATAGCTGCTTAATGATAAATGAATGACTCCCTCCATCTCCCTCCACAGAGGGGGTCCGCAATATCTCCAACCAGCTGAGCATTGGCACAGACATCTCGGCTGAACACCCTGAGCTTCGGACCCATGCTCAGGCCGAGGGCTGGTGGCATGGCCAGGGCACCTTTGACTTTGCTCAGGTCTTCTCCCTGACCCGGCAGCCTGTGCGCATGGAAGCTGCCAAGGCCCGATTTCAGGCTGGGCAGAAGCTGCTGCAGCAACAGTCAGGTCAGTGAGCAGTGCAGCTGCTCTCCCCTCTGGCTGCTTCCCCTCCTGTGGCCTCCCCTCTGCCCAGGGCCCTCACCCTGCCCTCTCCAGCAGGGGGTATCACAGCAGAAGTGATGATGGGCATCCTCAGGGACAAGGAGAGTGGCATCTGTATGGACTCTGAAGGCTTCCGCACCACAGCCAGCATGGTGTCCATCCTGCCCCAAGATCCCACACAGCCCTGTGTGCATTTCCTCACTGCCACACCAGACCCATCCAGGTGATACAGATGAGGGTGAGGAAGCCTGGGGAGGGTGCACTGCAGGAGTGATGAGAGGATGTGATACACCTCAGCCCTTCCATCTTGTCCCACTAGGTCAGTGTTCAAACCTTTTATCTTTGGGGTGGGGGTGGCCCAGCCCCCCCAGGTGCTGTCCCCTACTTTTGGAGCACAGGACCCTGTTCGGACCCTGCCCCGATTCCAGACTGAGGTGGATCGCCGGCACACCCTCTACTGTGGACACCAGGTGGCCCTGGGGCTGATGGAGAGTGATCAGGTAACCCTAGGGAATGTCACTATCCCTCCCCAACTCCAATAGGACTCTAGGGCTATGAGGGGAGCTGGGAGTGGAGGCAAGACTCCAGAGTCAAAGAAGAGTCCCTCCCTGCAAAGCCACCTGCCCAAGACAATGTCGGATGGTCCCTGCTTTCTCCTGCGAGGTGACAGGCAGGGCCACTTCATCCTGAGGGAAGGCTTTCCTGGACATACGTGTCCTGGCTTTTCCCTGCAGGAACAGGGGCAGAAGCTTCGGCAGAAACAGCAGGATCTGGAGCAGGAAGGCCTGGAGGCTATTCAGGGGCTGCTGGTTGGCAAGCGGGCCCCAGCCCTCCAAGAATTGGACTGCCTCTTCCAGACCTTTGTGAAGAGGGAGAGCCAGTTGTATGCCTAAGGACCCAGCTCCTCCAGGACCCTGGAGCAATTTCCTCGGAGATGGGCTAGTGGGATCAGAGCAATCCTTTCATTCCCTTCAGCCATGTTCTAAGTGGCCAGCTTGGCCTTTACCTTAATAAATGTGATTTATTTCCTTGTTCAATGAACTGGATCCCAGATCCAGTGGGGGTGGGAGAGCCAAGCAAGGGCAAAAGGCAGCCCTGTGCTGGCTGTGGGGCCTGCGATTGTCCTGTTGGGCAGGAAATCCTTGACATTTAGGGGACAGGGACTAGTCAGGAGGATGGGAAGGGTTTCCCTTGAGGTGTGTGCATGGAGATCATCCCCAACACAGTAGCTGTTTGGGGAAAGTTAAGACCACAGGTCTTTGGCGCTTGGACCTGGAAAGGGTGCTCTCTAGGGGTGGCAGTGAGATGTGTCCACTGTGAGATGGCATCCTCTGTCAGGAGCCAGGAAGCCTGCAAGCCAGCATGGGGCCTGGAGTGTGTCCCATCTTTGGGTAGTTCCTGAAAGATTAGAAACTTGGTCTATAGAATCATTTTCTATTTCCTGGTGGTTTTACTGGTTGCTTTCCCTGAGATACCCCTAAATGACACAAAAGGTGTATGCAAGGCCTAGAGACACTTTATTGGGGATGGGCTCCTGCCACAGGTGGGGGGGATCTGTGAAGGAGGGCAGTCCCCACTCCACTCTACTTGTAGGGACAGGTCAATGGAGAATCATTTCTTGATTCTCTTGGTTGTAGTTTTGGTGGTGTTACGAACCCCAACCTGAGAGGCCTTGGGGGCAACAGCTGTTTGAGTCCCCTTCCTTGCCTGGACAGAGCTTTGCTGGCCCCTGGGAAGCAGAGTGCTTGGTTTCTTGGTGGGTGAGGAGGCCTGGGATGAGGAAGCTGTCTCAGGGAGTGTCTCCTTCCTTTGCTTGGGAGTGACAGAAGGGCTGCTGTCCCCAGCCATGGGCACCATAGGCAGCATGGGCAGGTCCGTGAGTGCGGGCTGTGTCTCCATCCTCAGAAGGTGCTCTGTCAGGGCTGCCTGCTGCCTGTGTGCCCGGTGCCTGCTCATCTCCTGCTCAATCTCATGGAGGAAGCCTACAAGGAGAGGGGCAGTGGGAGGGGACTCAGAAAGAAGGTCTCTGGAGGACCCCCTGCCATTCCTGGTAGGTAAGAGCCTGAGGCTGGGGTCCAGAGCTGTACTGTCTACAACCTCTGGCCCAGAGGCTGCTCTGAGTGTGAGCTCCCCTCCCCAGATACCACTGCCACCTTAGCTTTCCCTGTGCCCCACAGGGCAAGGGTGGCTTCTAGGGAGGCTGTAAGCCTTGAACAGCAGGGTCACCTCGCTCTGAGCAGAAGGGGCCACTCAGCTCTGGGAACTCCTCATCCTCACTGCCTGAGGGTTCATCTTCTTCGTCCGAGGCCCAGCGCTCCAACACAGGCTGCCTGTCCAGATCTAGCAGCAGCGGCAGGGCTTCTTTCACCAGCTCCCTGCAGGGCAGAAAGGACAGAGGATACCCAGGAGGACACCACAGTGTGGAACCTGGGAAGAGCTAAAGACAGGCCACAGCACCCACCTGGGTCGTGGGGGAGGCATGTGGGGTTAGCCTCAGGGAACTGAGGGCTGGTTCTTGTGATACAGGGATTGGGAGGGGAGAGGTCCCACGGACAGTGACCTGGGTCTGCAGACTGAGAGGGAGCCCACATGGAGTTAGCAGGGGGTGCTCAGCCATTGCCTGTTTTCCTCCTGCTCTCTAGCCCTGCTCACCGGTAGCCATCCTGGTTAGTGCAGCTGTTTCCAGTCAGGTTGAGGATGAGAAGGCTCTGGGGAAACTCATCTGTCCATGCCAAGAGAGGGAGAATGGGGTTCTCATACCCATCTTCCCAGCCAAGCTGCTACTTCTCTGCCCAGCCTCCTGGAGCCTGTGAGGTTGAAGCTTGGACCTGTAAGGCTGTGGCTAATGCAAGCTCAGGAGATGGGCACAGAGGATGGCAGACCCCACATGGACATGTTCCTTAAGCCAAGGCAATGGCATACTTACCCAGCTTTAGGGTTTCTATCAGGTTCTCAGAAAGGTCCAGAAATTGGAGGCACGGGAGGTCAATGAGGTTTTCCACTTGCCTGATTTGGTTTCCTGCCAGAGACAAAAAGCTGCAGGGGAAGGAAGGGGTATAGAGGCAGAGTTGAATCATAGAACACCTGGAGGAAGAGATAAGGGCAGTAGGCACCTGGGTCCCCTGGCTAGATGGCTGGGTGACATGCGGGGACACATGAACTTCTGGGGTGAGGGAAGCATTGCTAGGCTTGCTGGGTCCTCTGCTGACAAGGAACCAGGCTTGTAGAGATCCGAACCAGTTCTTTGGGGGTGTTGCTAGGCTCCCCATACTTCCCCCACCACTCCACCCCTGCTCCGCCCAGCCCTGCCAAGCCTTGACATCACATACCGCAAGGAGGGGACGCAAGCCAGGTTCTCAATTCGCTGAATCTTATTCTGCAGGAAGAAACCAAGGTGGGGAAACCAAGCTGAGGTCAGCTGGGTAGACCCTTTAAGGCAGTGATTCTCAACCTTCCTAATGCCACAAACCTTTAGTACGAAGGAGTCGCAACCCACAGGTTGAGAACAGCTGCTCTAAGGGGACAAAGCTCCAAGACCCTGTCTACTCTGCAGCTGGAGATCTGGCACTTTGGGAATGATAACCCCCATCCTTGCACAGGATGTCAATACATTAAGAAAGATGATTTGCTCTCTCTAAGTGGGGTTAAGGGGGTAACTTGGAGTAGCTAAATTGGTTAAAGTATATGCTTCAGATCCCCAAACCAATGAATGGCCTGGGAATCAGAGAAGGAACCAGTAGGGAAATGGAAAAGGCCTTGGTGATGGCTTGCTTACTTAGAAAACAATGAGCATATTTTCATTTGGTCTGTAAAAGTTGCTGTGGGAAAAGTTTAAGGGAACTGGGTATAGTCAACCTGACTATCAACCAGCCATCAACAACAACAAAGAGTCTTTAAGGATCTGAAGGGTGTAGAGGACGGGCGTCCAACTTACAGTCTGCGGGCTACAAGCTGATTTTGTGAGGACTTGTTTTGCTTATCTGTGATGTTGAATATCGCGAAAAATATGCGTGGACCTTTTTTTATTTGCTAATCAGCTTTTGCTAGTGTTTGTGTTATTTACTGTGTGGCCCAAGACAATTCTTATTCTTCCAATGTGCAGCAAAGAAAGTAAAAGTTTGGATACCCCTGGGTAGAGGACCCTTCATAGTTCCCTCACCAATTTCTTCAAAGCAAGAAATGGGCTTAAGCTACATAACATGAAAAATTTAGAATAGACATCAAGAAGAATCTCTAGACCAATAAAAGTGTCTAATAAGGAAGAGCATGTTTTAAGAGCAAGTTCATGGGGTGGCGTCTGTGGCTCATCAAGTAGGGCGCTGGCCCCATATACCAAAGGTGGCGAGTTCAAACCTGGCCTCGGCCGAATTGCAAAAACTGAAAAATAGCCGGGCATTGTGGCTGGGGCCTGTAGTCCCAACTACTCAGGAGGCTGAGGCAAGAGAGTCGTCTAAGCCTGGGAGTTGGAGGTTGCTGTGAGCTGTGTAATGCCACGGCACTCTACTGAGGGTGATAAAGTGAGACTCTGTCTCTACAAAAAAAAAAAAAGAACATGTTCAAGATCTCTTTTGGGGAAGTCAGTCTTTCAATTCAGAAGAATTTGTGGTTTGCTTGGGAAAGGTTTAAATGAAGCTCTGCTTGCCTAAACACCAGGAATGGATAGGATGACCTGGTTGGCTCCTTTGGATTAGATAGATTAGATACACAGGGAGGCAGGAAAAAGGAAAAGGAGAGGGGCAAGAAGTTACCGCTTGCAGATAGAGGCTGTGAAGATTCTGGAGGCCCTCTAAATTGCTGATAGTGGTAATCCCCTCCCGGTCTAGGCGGACAGTCTGTAGTTCAGCAAGAGTGTGAAACCTGGGAGAAGAGTTGGCAGGGTATTGTAATAAAATGCTTCTGTGGTCTCTTAGCGGGAAGATGGCGGGAGGTGTTTCAAAGAGGGATAGATAGGCCAGACATGGTAGCCCTGCCACAATACCTGGATAATTTTTCTTTCCTTTTTTTTGGAGACAGAGTCTCACTTTGTCGCCCTTGGTAGAGTGCTATGGGGTCATAGTTCACAGCAACCTTAAACTCTTGGGCTCAAGCAATTCTCTTGCTTTAGCCTCCCACGTAGCTGGTACTACACGCGCTCACCACAAGGCCCAGCTACATTTTTGGAGACGGAGTCTCGTTCTTGTTCAGGCTGGTCTTTAGCCCATGAGCTCAGGCAGTCCACCTGCCTTGGCCTCCCAGAGTGCTAGGATTATAGGCGTGAGCCACCATGCCTAGGTATTTTTTAGTAGAGACAGAGTCTCGCTCTTACTCAGGCTGGTCTTGAATTCCTGAGGCCAAGTGATCCTCCTGTCTCAGCCTTCCAGAGTGCTAAGATTATAGATGTGAGCCACCACACCCAGAGAGATCCATCCTTCTTTTTTCTTTCTTCCTTTCCTTCCTTGCCTTCCTTCTTCCCTTCCTTCCTTCTCTCTCTTCCCTCCCTCCCTCCTTCCTTCCTTCTTTCTTTCTCTTTCCTTCCTTCTTTCTCTCCCTCCCTCCCCCTTCCCTCCCTTCCTTTCTTCCTTCCACATAGTCTCACTATGTCACCCTCCATAGAGTGCCATGGTGTCACAGCTCACAGCAACCTCAAACTCTAGGACTGAAGTGATTCTCTTGCCTCAGCCTCCCAAGTAGCTGGGACTATAGGCACCTGCCACAATGCCTAGTTATTTTACTTTTTGTTGTTGTTGTTGTCATTGTTGTTTAGCTAGCAGGCTCAGGCCAGGTTTGAACCTGCCAATTCCCGTGCATGTGGTCGGCCCCCTAACCACTGAGCTATGGGTGCCAAACTGCAATTCTTCATTTCTAACAAGTCCCCAAATGATGCCAATGCTGCCATCCCTTCCTCCTCTGAGTAGGAAAGTGGTAAGATATGAGAACAGGGTGTCAGAAATTGTGCACTTGTGGAGAGTGGCCAAAAATGAATTTGAAAAGCTAGCGGAGGTCAACTCATGGTTAGGTGTTTGGATTTTGTTCTGAAGGTAATAGGGAGCTAAGGAAGTTTCTATCAGGGAGTGCCTGATCAGATTTGTCAGAAGGATCACTTTGGCAGCAGCATGATGAGGAGGCCAGGATGGGAGCAGGGAGACTAATTAGGAATTTGTGGGCTCAGCACCTGTGGCTCAACGGGCTAAGGCGCTAGCCACGTACACCTGTGCTGGCGGGTTCGAATTCAGCCTGGGCCCGCCAAACAACAATGACGGCTGCAACCAAATAAATGGCCGGGCGCCTATAGTCCCAGCTACTTGGGAGGCGGAGGCAGGAGACTCGCTTGAGCCCAGGAACTGGAGGTTGCTGTGAGCAGTAATGCCACAGCATTCTATCCAGGGTGACAGCTTGAGGCTCTGTCTCAAAAAAAAAAAAAAAAGTAAAGGAATTTGTGGAGAGGTGAGGACAGCCTTATATCTAAGGCAGTTGAGTGAGGATGATGAAAGAGATTAGTTGTTTTTTTTTTTTTTTGAGACAGTGCCTCAAGTTGTCACCCTGGATAGAGTGCTGTAGCATCACAGCTCACAGCAACCTCCAATTCCTGGGCTCAAGCGAGTCTCCTGCCTCTGCCTCCCGAGTAGCTGGGACCACAGGCGCCCGCCACAACGCCCGGCCATTTTTTGGTTGCAGCCGTCATTGTTGTTTGGCGGGCCCGGGCTGGATTCGAACCCGCCAGCTCAGGTGTATGTGGCTGGCGCCTTAGCCCGT
>CAUYON010073047.1:0-19426 GCA_963573935.1 Arctocebus calabarensis | reverse complement strand
AGTCCTCCCTCCCAGAACCCCACCCCATCACAGTATTCCCTCACAGAACACCTGCTCCACCACAGTACTCCCTCACAGAACCCCTGCTCCATCACAATACTCCCTCACAGAGCCACTGCTCCATCAAGTACTCCCTCACAGTAACCCAGCCAAAACACAGTACTCCCTAACAGAACCCCTACTCCATCATAGTAATCCCCATAGAACCCTGCTCCATCACAGTACTCCCTCACAGTACCCATGCTCCATCACAGTACTCCCTCACAGAACCACTGCTGCATCACAGTATTTCCTCATAGTACTCCTGCTCCATCTCAGTACTCCCTCACAGTACCCCTGCTCCATCTCAGTACTCTCTCACAGAACCCCTGCTCCACCACAGTACTCTGTCACAATACCCCTGCTCCATCACAGTACCCACTGTCAGTACCCCTGTCCCATCAGTGTATCCCTGCCCCATCACAGTACTCCCTATCACAGTACCCCCTCAGAGTACTCTCTACCCCATCACTATTTCTCCATCACAGTACCCCCTGCACCATCACAGGACCTTCTCATAGTATCCCTGCCCTGATTCTCACAAGTCTGTCTCCCCCACCATGCTGCGTGAGCCTGAGTCAGGCCTTGCTCATCTCTCTCATGCTGTGTCCCCAGCACCTGGCACAGCACACAGTCTGAGTGCATGTGTATGAAGAAGTCTCTCCCAGGGTTGTTGGCTGCCCTCGGCCCTTGGGTCCTGACAGGCCCTAATACCTTGCAGCTCAAGGAAGTAGCAGATCTGTCCAACCCACGGGGGAGAAGCAGGCTGGCCAAGTTTCAGGCTGTGGGTGAGCAGCACCTACTCAACCCCTTTCTCAGGCAGCTGCAGAGGCTGCTTGGTGGTGCCTAGGTTGTCTCCTTTCCTGTGGAAATGAATGTTGCTGATTAGCCCCCGAGGGCACCAGCCAAGGGAGGCTCCAGGGGAGCAGGCTGTGACCTAGAGGTCAGTGGCTGGAGCTTATACCTCAACCCCTGGCATCAGTTCTAGAGTATAGGGATGGGGCTGCCTGCCTGAGAACAGGGTACCGGATCTGTCTTCAGGAAGCTGCTCCTACCCAGTGACCCGTCTCACTCGGCGCAGGAGAACCAGCCTGAACCAGTTTGTGAGGTTCAGCAGGCCGAGAGAGAGGAGGGCCTATAAATAATCAGTCATTCTTAGAAGCACCTCTAACCTTCCCAATTCCTCCCCCATCGCTCTGCCCATGTGGGAAGAGTCACAGGAAAGTCCCTGGTGCTGCATCCTTCACCCCTTCTTCCCTCCCTCCCTCCCAGGGGTGCCCATGGGTCAAGACTATGCCCTGCTACCCCACCTATAATCTGTAGGCTGGTGGTGCCAGCAGCAGCCCCTGGGAGCTGGGCCCCAACATGCCAGGTCGGCATCAGTGCTCTGACTGGACCCCTCAGGTTTGCGTGTGGATGTCAGAGAACCAGCCTGAGAGGATGACGCTACCCCAGGGAGTGGAGCCCCAGTGGGGTTTCAGATATGGTGCTGCGTGGGCCAAGGGGAACTTTCCCAGCCCCACAGTCACTTCTGGCCGACAGTGACCCCACCCTGTGCCACAGTGGGCTCTGGCCAAGGCTAGTGGGGCACTGGAGGGAGACTAGTACACCAGTCTGTCTCCCCACTCCAAGGCACCATCCCGCCCCGGAGGCCTAGCAGGAGATGTGTGGGAGAGAGCTTTCAAGCACAAAGGCCAGGCAGAGCCAGACAAATGGCCCCTCGGCTCTTCTGTCCATCCATTAAGACAACCCACACTGAAGTGAACAGGGCTGCAGGCCATAGTTCCAGCACCCAGAGAGACCTGTTTGCAAGGTGTGGTGTGGACACCTGTCCGTGCTGGACTGCAGCATCCCTGGGTATACCCAGGGTGGTGGACTGTGGTTGATTTCTGCCAACCCACATGGTTTCAACAGTGTCTGAAGCAGAAATTCCCCTGAATTTGTTGACCACACAAGTCAATAAACTTTCTTTTTATTATGAAGCCAGTCTAGGTAGGGTTTCTGTCCCTGCATCTGAGTCCTGACACCAGTTTCACTGGCTGCAGGGAAAGATGAGGACAAGTTAAAAAGAGGGCTGGACACCTGGATAGGTCAAAGGGTGGCTCCTCATCAGCCGTCCTGGGCCAAGCACAGCTCAGGCTGCAGTGCCCCAGACCTGGTGGGTACCCACAAGCCTGGAGCTGTGGTGGGCACCAGCAGCAAGGTGCTGGGCAGGCCTTGACTCCTGGCCTCATGCTCTGAGAACAGGCCCAAGAGGATGATGTTACCCCATAGAATGGAGCCCGAGTGGGGTTTCAGACATGTTGTGTAGGCCGAGGAGAACATTCCCAGCCCCACAATCACCACTTCTGGCCGACAGGGACCCAAGGCTAGTGGCACGCTGGAGGGACAGCAGTGTAAAGGGCCGGTCTTCCACTCCAAGGCACCGTCCAGCCCCAGAGGCCAGCAGGAGACCAGGGGAGTGGCGGTTCTGTCTTCCCCCTGTGTTCCTATTCCCCTCTGGTCCCCAAATGCCTGGAACACCTGGATTCATCTAATTCAAGGGTTTTTCTGCAGCTGCAGCTGATAGGACTGAAATCTGGCATCTGTTCCCAAGAGGCCCAAGTGTTCTGGGACTTGCTAAATACAAAAAAAGATACCCAAAGTGGAACTAGAATGGTGATGATGTCCAGCAAAAAGGCCCTGGGAATCCAGAGGGGAAGAGCCACTTCCCACGCGGTGCCCACCATCATGGGGCAGCTTTTGGCACTGCCCTCGTCCGGGCCTGGGCAGTGGAGCTGCCCAAAACGCAGAAGTCCCGCCTGCGGGCGTCAGCTGTGGAAGGCTGACCAGGAGACGCCCGAGGCGTAGAACTGCACGCGGCTGGGCCAGTCGCCATCCCCGCCACCTTCCCGGTCCTCGTCCGAGTCATCCTCATCTCCACTGGACGCCCCTCCGCACACGGCCCCAACGAGGTGGCCCCGCTGCGCTGGGGACCCCCGGCCCTGCTCCCCCGCCTCCTCCCTCCGCTGCTGGGCGGCCAGGTCGCGGTAGCAGAGGCTGCAGACGCGCAGGGGCTTGGGGGACAGGCGCGGCAGCAGGAAGCGCTCGCGCGAGCACTCGGCGCACACCACGAACCCGCACTTGCGGCAGTGGTGGCGCCGCGTGAGCGCCGAGAACCGCGTCTGCGTGCAACGCATGCAGATGTCCGTGGCCTTGTCCGGGATCCAGGGCGCCGCGTGCTCCGTGGTGGGCTGGCGGCCCGTGGCCAGCAGCTGCCGCCGCACACACTCCTCGATGTGGCTGACCCATTCCTGGCGCTCCGTGGCGGACGCGGCCGACACCACGAAGGACTTCTTGGGCGTCCTGATCATCCAGCGGTTCTTGGCCTGCAGGGTCTCGGGCAGCGGCTCCAGCGTCACCTCCTCCAGCGGGATGATGTGCTGGCCGCGGTACTTGCGCTTGTTGAGCACGATGCTGCCGTACACCAGGATGTCGTTGAAGAGGAAGAAGATGCGCGGCTTGGCCTTCTTGCGGCACTCCTTGGTCAGCACGCCCTCGCCCAGCAGCACGCGGCCTGGCAGGGCCAGCGGCTGACCCGACGCCCCGAAGCAGCTCTCCACCGCCGCGATGCGCTGGCTGTTGATCTCGGTGTTAGCCAAATGGTCCACCATCGTCGGGGCAGCTGGGCTGGAGGATGAGAGGCACACCGAAAGGTGAGGTCGCCAGGGCATGGCTGGGGCCCTGGACCATGCTGCCCACCCTGATTCAAACCCACCACGCCACCAACCCACTCGTCACTCAGTCACCCATCGTGCCCCAGGAGGCCCAGCCTGCTGCCCCAGAAACTGAGGTAAAGCATTACTGGGAGGTGAAGGGGGTTCCCCAGTAAGGGGCTACGGAAGCCACACAGGATGGGCAGGCAGTGACAGAGTGTGCTACCCAGAGGGCGATGCCTTGGGCCACAGGGACTCAGTCCCCCTGGGAGCCTGAAAGACAAGGCACAGCGGCCCTCAGTGGTGTCCAGCTACGGGCCAGGCACGCTGGAATACTGTCTCCAGCTCCCCCTAGCTCCTCCTGCTCTGGGAACTAACTACCTGGCGCCTGGGGCCTGCCCACCAGCAGGTGTGTGTACTGGGACATTGTGTCCAGGCCACCTGGGTGTCTGTGACCCCAACCGATCAGACTCCCCATCCACCAAACCAAGTTGTCCAAGGCCCTGGACTCACCAGTGGCCTTGGGGGACACGGGCGCTAGGTGCTGGCTGCTTCTTTCACAACAAGCACAACTCTCATTTAGTCCTGACCCCAATACGGCACTACAGGAGTGAGACTGAGGCTCCGCTGTCTAGTGGGGGGTCCTGGCTTACACTACACCACCTTTCCCCACGGAGTGGAGTGTGAGACCCACTCAGGCCACCATGCTGGTGTTCATGCTGGGCCACCCCCTGCCCTACACACACACACTCTCTTTCAGCCTACCAGACTCACGGCTTTGAAGACCAACTAAATGCTGCTGACTCCCCGGCCCAAGCCTCCAGTCCTGGGCTCTCCATCAGGCTTTAGGCGAAACATCACCTGCTCATCTGAAAAGCTCCACAGGCCAGGCATGGGAACTCACGCCTGTAACCCCAGAACTCAGGGAGGATCCCCTGAGCTCAAGAGTTCAAGACCAGGCTGAGGAAGAGCGAGATCCCATCTCTACTAAAAATAGAAAAACTAGCTGGGTGTTGTGGGGGGCTCCTGTAGTCCCAGCTACTCAGGAGGCTGAGGCAGGAGGATCACCTGAACCTAGGAGTTTGAGGTTGCTGGGGCTTTGACACCATAGCACTCTACAGAGGATGACAGAGAGTCTTTCTCAAAAAAAAAAAAAAATTAAAAGAACAAAAGCAAAAGTTCCCCAGGCTCAGCGCACCCAACACCACACCCTGCACCCTGACCTGCCCCTTAGCCTGTCCTCTGCATCCACAGAACCACACAGCAGTTCAGACCCCAAATCCTGATGCATCCTAGAATCTCTGTCCCAGGAGCAGCAAATCTAGCCTGAGGTTGCCCGCCTCTGAACACTCAACTATGCCACTTTACTGACAACCAGGTGCCACCGTCCCCTGCCTGAAACTGACTGTCCCACGATCAGCTCCTTCCCACAGTCACTGTTAGTGTCTGTTGCCCTTCCAGAAACATTCTCCCTGGCAAACCCAGTTCAGCCAGCTTCTCCCTGTGACCCAGGACAGGAGTTGGCAAACTCCTGTTTGAGGGTCAGAGTTGGCCCACAGCCTGTTTTCATGAATCAAGTTTGACTGGGACACAGCTGCATTCTTGCCTGTGGCTGCTTTCATGCAGCCATGGCAGAGCTGAGGACAGGTGACAGAGACCATATGGTCACAACACCTAAAATATTTACCATCTGGCCCTTTACAGAAAACAAATCTGCTGACCCGTTCTGTAAAGTGCTATTTTGTTTTTTCTTCTTAGAACTTATCAGCCCCCAGGGTTTTCTTGTCTAGCCACTGCTTGTGGGTTTTCTATTCCCCTGATCAATTCTCAGGTCAGTGAGAACAGGAGCCTTTTCTTGTGCATTGCTGGATCCCCACATTTCAGAGCCAGATGGGCACACAAAATGTGCCTCCTAAATGGCTCCAGCAGGCACGACTCAGCTCTTACCTCTGCAGAGGACGTGGTCAGCGCTGACCCCACTGCACATGTGAACCACGTGCACACGTGTTCAGGCACACACAGCACAACCTGTGGCTGAGCAGGTTACACCCTCAGTGTTTCTAGGTCACCAAGTTGCATTTCTGTGAGTTCTGGGGGTTATGCCACCTGTGGGGATCAGAGCGGGGGCTGGTGCATTGTGTAAGAGGGGAAGCTGGGCCCCTGAAGCCAACCTCTTGTCCCTTCAGATCACAAGGCGTCCTGAGAAGGGCTGCCCACACCACCTTACGTAAGAACTGCTATTTTGAGGTTGCTGATCTCGGCTGTGTATTGCAGACCCAGCAGATTATTAGTGACAGCCCTGAGCTGCCCTGCCACGACTGATCACTGAGTCCCTAGCTGATGGACAGTCTGACAAGATCAGAATTCTGTCCCACAGAGAGCAGTGACTGCAGTGCAGCAGAGACGGCTGGGAAAGGGTCAAAATCAAGTCTGCTCGTTTGTGATGGAGTACGCAGGTCACTATGGAGCAATGACAGACAACGAATGCTGAGTGGAAAAAAGCAACTTGTAGGACAGTATCTAAGTAATGACAACATTTATGCAAAATCTACATAATACTTTTAAAGTGTTTGAGAATTCTATGAATAACAAGAAATGGCAGGGAGGCTCCTACTATTAAAAAAAAACAAAAAATAACAAGTGTTGGTGAGCATGTGGAGAAATCGGAAACTTGTGCACAGTTGAAAGGATACTGAATAATGTGGCTATGGAAAACAGAGCAGAGGTTCTTTAAGAAATTAAAAATAGGCTCGGCAGCTGTAGCTCAGTGGTTAGGGAGCCAGCCACATACCCGGGGCTTGTGGGTTCAAACCCGGCCCCGGACCTGCTAAAACAATGACAGCTACAACAAAAAAATAATAGCTAGGCGTTGTGTAACTGTAGTCCCAGTTACTTGGGAGGCTGAGGCAAGAGAATCGCTTAAGCCCAAGAGTTTGAGGTTGCTGTGAGCTGTAATGCCACAGCACTCTGCTGAGGGTGACATAGATTGTCTCAATTAAAAAAAAAAAAAAAAAAAGGAAGGAAATTAAAAATAAATGCCAGGCACGCTGGCTCATGCCTCTGATCCTAGCAGGCTGAGAGGCTGAGGCAGGTAAATCCCTTCAGCTCAGAAGTTATAGACCAGACTGAACCAGAGCAAGACCCCATCTCTACTAAAAAATAGAAAAAAAAAATTAGCTGGGCGTGGTGGCAGGCACCTGTTCCTAGCTACTCAGGAAGGAGGAGGTAGGAGGATCGCTTGAGCCCAAGAGTTTGAGGTTGCTGTGAGGTGGGCTGACATCATAGCACTCTAACCTGGGCAATAGAATGAGACTATCTCAAAAAAAAAAAAAAAAAATTAGGCTGGGCACCCATAACTCAGTGGTTAGGGTGCCAGCCACATGCTCCAGGGCTGGTGGGTTCGAACCTGGCCTGAGCCTGCTCAACAACAACAACAAAACAAACAAACAAGGAAACTGAGTGTTGTGGTGGGTGCCTGTAGTCATAGTTACTCGGGAGGCTGAGGCAAGAGAATCACTTGAGCCCAAGAGTTGGAGGTTGCTGTGAGCTATGATGTCACAGCATTCTACAGAGGGTGACAAAGTGAGACTCTGTCTCGATAAAAGAAAAAAAAATTAAAATAGGATTACTGTATGACTCAGCATCTTACTTCTGTATATACAAAAGGTGCCAAAAAATACATACACATTTTAAAAAAGGAAAAAATTGTATTAATATTATAATACTCAAGTCATGTTTGACTTCTGCAGTCAGGAGTGATACCAGATATAATATACAAGGGCTGGGTGTGGTGGCTTACACCTGTAATCCCAGCACTCTGGAAGGCTGAGGCAGGTGGATCCTTTGAGTTCTTGAGTTTGAGACCAGCCTGAGCAAGAGCAAGCCCCCATGTCTAAAAACTAGCCAGGCTCTGTGGTGGGTGCCTATAGTCTCAGCTACTTGGGAGGCGGAGGCAAGAGGATCGGTTGAGAAGAGTCTGAGGTTGCTGTGAGCTGTGACACCAAAGCACTCTAGCCAGGGTAACAGAGTGAGACTCAGTCTCTAACAAACAAAAACGATGTGAATATATTTAACATTACTGAACTGTATGGTTAAAAATGGTTTAAGATGCTAAAAAAAAATTTAAAAGACAAGATAGATACAAACCAGAGTCAGGAGAGGGTGGCTTGGGGGAGAGTACTGGTCATGACTGGGAAGGGGGGTGGCCCTCAGGGACCCTTCACTTTTATCTGTTTTATTTCTCTTATGAGACAGACAGAGGCAAATGTGATAAACCCTTATACTAGTCAATTCCAAGAATTGGGAGCGTGTGCCTCATTTTCTAATTTTAAGATCCTTAAAAAGAAAAGAACCACAGGACAAGTGTCTGTATGAAGTCTGGGGCTCTGCAGGCTGGAGACCGTGGAATAGGCCTCAGAGTGGGATACCCAGCTGGGCCTGGTAGGGAGACCACATGGCATCACGGCCTGGGCCCCCTCAGGAGATGCCAGAGGCCACGAGGGAGGCAGGCCATATGTCCCCCAGCACAGCTGCGTGCCAGCAGTCAGGACACAGCAGAGCTGGATGGGAGTGCCTCACTGCACCACACACCAACGCCTAGCACATTTGGCAGCTGGGGCAGGCAGGCTTTGTGCCTAGAAGGCAGGTGTTCCCCATCCAGCCCCGTGGGGCTTGCCAAACTCTGAAGGCCAGTTTGCCCAGGTCCAGGTCCACCTGCGGCAGCTGCCACCCAGGTGGGTGGCCTGTGAGAAGTGAGGGGCAGCACCCAGGGGAGCCAGGGCTGTAGGCAGAGGCACCAAAGCCACAGTGAGCCCAGCCAGCAGAGGGCAAAGCCTACAGTGCATGCAGACACCCTTCACTCCCAACCCCTGTTCTGCTCTGCCCCTGCCCATGACTTACAGACCCTCTAGGCCCTGAACTGCTCTCCAGATGCTGCTAGTAAATGGGGACCAGGAAGGGTGGGGGGTATCAGGTGTGATGAAAGGGGTCTGAGCTCTAGGCTGACCCCACACGCCCATTAGAGCAGCCAGGGCCTTGCACCTCCCTCCCCCGGGGCCCCCAGAGGGCCCCAGGGGCTAGATGTGGGTGTGGGGGGTAATGTCTGTATAGTCTTCCTCTGTGACCATAACTTCACACCCCGTTTGACAATGCCTGAAGGCTGAAGGTTCTTCTAGTAAATAAAATAGTTGCAACTCAGGTAGTTTACCTAAGTCAGGTAGTTTTCCTGTTCTCACCAGGAGAGTGACCCTCCCTCACTTGGGCCAGGTGAGGAGAGAGACCAAGGAGAGAGCAAAGAGAGAGTGGAGACCCCCCCCCCCCAACACTCAGGTGGGGCCCCTTGATTTGCCTCAGAAAGACAACGAAGACGGGTGGGGCCTCTGGGCAGGTGGTAGAGGGGCAGTCCCCAGGGCAGCTGGTAAGGGGTAGCCCCCAGGTAGGATTGTAGAGGAGCGGCCCACAGGGAAATGATAGGCCTGGACTTTTCTTTGAGGGTTTAGAAAGGGGACTGTGCCCAAGTTCAACAGTCCCACCACCTGAGCTGGGGCTGAAGTTGCTCAGTGAGAGCCACTTCCTGGGAGCCACATCCTGAGAGTCACCGGCTGCAGATGCTGTGGCCAGTGTGTCAGTGGAGGTGTGATATGTGACCCACAACAGCAGGGGCTGGAGACCTACACCAAATCTGGCCCACTGCTGGCTCTTCTCGATACAATTTTACTGGAACACAGCCACCTGTGACAGGTCTATGTGGCTTCCAAAGTCTAAAATATTCACTATCTGGTCTTTTGTAAAAAAGGTGTGCCACCCTTGATCTCCACTGCCACACGCTGTAAAATGCATAAAGCACCCACCCCAGGGACACACTGACACGGCTCTATCCTGATGGAACTCAGTCTCCTCTCCCACTCCGGGAGCACAGCTTTGGGTTTAGTGAGAGACATCTGGTGCCCCAACCTGGGAACTCTGGAAAATAAGAGCTGGCACCCTGCCTCAGCCTTCCCCTGGGGTCACATGTGAGAATATTGCTCAGCAGAGAGGGACACCCATGGCCACAGCCACAGAAGTCAGGACTCAGGGGCAGCTCGGCCCTATGGACTTTTCCTTGGTGTCCCTTCTTCCCTGCAGGACCTCAGTCCCAGCCAGCCCTCACCCTGCCTCCATCCCTGCCTGACTTCATCTTCCAAAGGCTTCCTGAAGTCCTACTATGTGCCAAACAAGGCCAGGTTACAGAGACCAGGCCCTGTGATAATGAACACTTCTCCTTCCTGGGGGGGCCAGACTGGAGGTGAATCAAACAGCTACTTTCTGAGAGCCCTGCTGAACATTAGGAAGAAAAGGACTGATGTACCCGGTGTGGCTGGGGCTGGGGCTGTGGTGGGCGTGGGGGGTCAGTGAGTCAGGGAAGGCCTGTGAGGAAGTGACCTCACCTCACCACGTCTTGAATTCCAGAAGGACCAGCCAAGCAAAGCCTCTAGAACAGCTCCAGGTGGGATGAGCAAAGTGGGGCTTCGGCAGGAGGTGCAAGGGGGAAGTAAGTGCTGGGAGTGGCAGGGTGATCCTGCGGGCACACAGGCCAAAGTGAGGATCTGAGTGGAGTGCCAGGACCCAAGTGTCCTCTCCTTCCCACTTAGCCCAGTGCTTTGCCCCATGGAAGGCCCTCCTCCAAGAAAACACTAGCGACGAGTTGGACCCAGAGGTGCCACCAACCAAGGGCATACAGAAGCCAAGCATAGCATTAAGCAAATTACATATATTATCTCATTTAATCCTCAAAGAAGCCTTAGCCGGGAAGGGCACCACCGCCATCTAAGTCACTGTGTAAGGTCCCAGCCAGTGACGGGGGATCCAGTTCCAGAATAACCACAGGTCTCTGCTGAAGACTGCTCTCAACCAAAGGCAGAACAAAAAATCCTCCATGCAGGGGGTGGGGCTCCTGGCCACATACCTGACCTCTCCCAACCCCCTCATAGGCCGCCCAGGCAGGGTTATCAAAGTCCAGCTGAGCTGTCAGGCCACACTGGTCAAGCCCTTTCCTTCTGTGAAGTGGGCTGGGCTGGCAGGTCCCTTACCGCAGCTAGGCTGCCTTGCCTGCGTCTTGGCAGCCCTCAGGGCTGACGTGTGCAGGGACACAGGCTGAGGTCAGAGTGGTCCTGGCTTACACCGGCGGCGCCAGTGGGAATTGCGTGCTGTGCAGGCGATGACCCCAGCACTAATCCTCCCCTCCTCCTTGGCCTCTGACCCTCTGTGGTGGTAAAATAACAGCTTTGTTCAAATTGCAAAACAGAGTCCCGTTGAGCTGTGGAGACCAAGTGTCCCCACCGGCAAAGGGAGCTGATGATACCTCTCCTCTACACAGCCCTTCAGGCGTTCCATTAGAGGGGGAAGGATTCCAGGTCACCTCTGCGTGCGCCTGATGCACAACTTTCTCCATGAAGTAGGAAATCAAGCCCGACCCTGTTTCCTTCGACAGCTCCCCCCAAAAGTCAGACTCAAAGACTCCAGAGGCCAGCGTGAACCAGGAACGCCCAGAACACGCTGCCACCTGGGCTCTCCCCAGCCCCTGCCAGGTAGGGCAGTTGTCCCAGCCACGTCGCCAGACTCTGCAGACGGGGACCATGAAGCCCAGACACCCTGAATCACCGCACGGAGGGGGCGCCAAGATCCGTGCGCGGCCCTCCCCCGTTCACCAGGAGCTTCCCCCCGGGGACCCCGCCTGGGTCCGAGTCCCCTTACCTGCTCTCCCCCAGCTCTCCCCAGGGCCCCTGCAGCCCCTGCCCCGCAAGCCAACATTAAGCGCCCTTCCCCGCGCTTCTGCTCGTGCCCGGAGTCCGAGACGCGCTGGCGGAGCCCAGGAGCCCCTGGACCGGACCGCCCGGGACTCAGCAAGCTTGAAGGCGGCGGGAGAGAAGCCCGCCTGTTCCGCGCGCGGCAGCCGGCCAGGAGTTTTGGGGGGCATACCTTCTCTGCCTGGTCCTCGCTCACCGCTCGCGCCCGGTGCAGCCCAGAACGCAAGTCCCCAGCACTGCTGGGCTCCGCCCTTTGGCCCTGGCCAGTGCCGGCGCCGTCCTGGCTTCAGCTTCGCCTGACACACCCCCGCCGGCGGCTCGGCCAATCGGAGCCCCGGATACCCCGGGGCGGGGCGTGGGCGAGGCGGGGCGGGGCCTCGGCTCCGGGCTCGCCCAGCAGGTGGGGCTTCCCTGCTCAGCTCGCGGGTTCAGCTGCCGAGTGTGCAGCCTGGCCTGGGCGGAGCTTGCTTGAGCCCCCACCTCCGCGCTGGCTGTCCAGTCTGACCTCCGCCCCCGGTTCCTTTTCCTGCCGCCGCCGCCGCAGGCTGTATCTAGATTCTCTACCTGGCTGACAAAGAGTCCGCAACCCTCGGCTGCCTAGTCTGGGTGGTCCGTAACTGGGAGCACGCTCTGGCGGGTGCGGGGCACAGCCACGGTCCTGCCTCAGCTTCCAGAGTAGCTGGGACTACAGGCACCTGCTACCACAATGCCCAGCTAGTTGTTCTACTTTTAGTAGAGATTCCATCTCTCTCTTGCTCAGACTGGTCTCGAACTCCTGAGCTCAGGCGATCCTCCTGCCTTGGCCTCCCAGAGTGCTGAGATTACAGGCATGCACCACTACCCCCGGCCAATATTTTCTACGTTTTACAGCGGAAAATTTCAAATATACCTTGAAGGAAAGACAAGAGTCTAGAGGAACCCCTGTGCCCAAGGTCCAGTTCCAAAATTATCAGCTGGCAGTGCTACCCACGACTGGGTCCTGGTGTCCTGTGATACTCAGAGTGAATCCTTCAAAGCCTCGCAGGTCCAGGAGACACCCAGGCGCTTCCTACACACCCTGTCCCATAGGCTTTTCCCTGTTCCTCAAACTCCTGGTCTCAGACCAGCACCTCCCTGAGAGGCTCCCCAGCTAGCAAAGCAGACCCTGTCTCTTCGCCAAAGCCCTCACCTGATTTATTATTTTGTAAAGCATCTCTCCTGACCTGAGTCATTTCCTTAGGCCATTAGAGTCCCCCACCTAGGTTGTGCACTCCACAGACCAGACTGCATTTATCTTGTTCAGGGCTGAGAACAGTTGGGCAGTTACTGGAAGGCAGTAAATGTGTTACACAGTTGCAGTTTGTCTTATAAATGGGACAGAGCCCAGGGGGGCCAGTCCCAGGAGAGAAGGATGCAGGGGAGAGAGGTCTGAGCCTGCTCCAGGGGTGTCTGTTTGTTCTTACACCCTTTGTTCAGCCTGGGCTCTGGCCTCTAGGGCTGGTGCTTGAAGGCATGAGCAGTGGCGCCCTGCCCTCCTTGGGAAGGTGGGACAGCCTTAAGGGAGGCCAAGTGCTGGGGAAAAGCCTCTCCCAGCTGGGAAGGGAAGGGGTGGAGACTGGAGGAGGACGGATGGAGCTAATTGGCAAAGGAGAAGCCATCAGCTTGGCGAGCCCCCACCCCATTAGGAAGAACAGTGTTTACTGAGAGTCCAGCAGAAGCCACAGCCTGGCAGGTCACTCTGAACCAAACTTGACCCCAAAGGCATGTCTTTTTGTCTCACAAATGAATGCAAACAATGCATTGTTGTGGACATATTACAAGAATTCACATACAGTCAGGATTTTCAGCTTCTCCTAAATGAGATCATGTGAAAGCCCAGGTCCTCATGTCCACCCAGCCCCCTCCTCCTAAAATGGGGCTGTGTTTTCCCTTCCACAACACTCCACACAGACTCTGTGGGTTTCCCCTTGAGTCGTTTACCCACTATGGGAATTCATGAGTCCTGAGTATGTGGCCAGGCCTCAGCACTGCATGGAGGTGAAAGAGACCACAGCTGAGACCCCACAGGTTTAGGTTTAACTAGGGAGGCCAGCTGGGACACTGGGACTCTGAGAAACGCCATAGAAGTATCCAAGGGTACACACTGCTTGTCACCAGCAGGTGGAGGGGGATTTTAAGCTGAATCCTCAAGGCTGTGTTCCCAGATCGCCTACCTCCCTAGCAAGGAGGTGCTTGTCACAGACGATAGGCCCTGTCTGGGAAAGAGGAGCCTGCGCGATTAGGAAAGGAGCCAGGCCCCTGGGAAGGCAAGGCCTGTCGTGTTTATAATGGTACCCTGGTATCTAACACAGAGCAGCCATCCACGAAAGGGCAGCCTTCTCATGATTCTGGTGCCCACCTGTTGGTCTTGGAGTCAGGAGACCCCCTCCCAGCCTTGTCTCAATGGTGGTCCAGAGCCCACGCAGGCCTCAGTGTCCTCACCTATTCTTCCTCCCAGCTCTGACTGGAGGGCTCAGAAACCATCCCCTGGAGCCAGTGCAAGTTCTGGTCATCCAGCTCTCCGCCTCCTTTCCATCAGGGACTGGCCGTGGGTTGGAAGGCTGGGTGGAGGGCCCTGCTCTTCCAACTAAGAGAGGAAAAACTCGTGACTCAGGGAAAAACAGAAGTTGAGTCAGCCAAGCCACAAGCTGTGGAAAAAATGAGGTTTCCCGGTGACTTTTTTCTGCTCTTTGGGTAAGAAGCCCCTTATGAGGAAAAGCTGGCTTCCACTGCAGGGAGCAGGGCTTCAGGAAAAGCTCAGGACTTTCAAGCCAGGGGTTCTGCCAACCACCTCTATGAAAAATGCCAGGAATTTGTATCGGATCCTTTGTTAAATTCTATGTGCCGAGCGCTGTGTGCTAAACATTTGGTGTTAATTTGTCTCTCCTCACACCGTGTCTGTTATTCCTGCCTTTTGATTTAAGAAACTTAGAAGTATTTACAGGGGTTAGCATCAAGACTAACAGATGTTCCAGCAAGAGACAGAAAAGCAGACGGGGCATAGTGTTAACAATCAGTAAATCCAAGTGAGGATTTGTCAAACTTTTTCTGTAACGGACCACAGTGCAAGTATTTTGGGGTTTTCAGAGCCAGGATTTCTGCAGCAGCTTCCCTGCGGCAGAGGGGAAGCGGTAGAGACAGACAGGTAGATGGCTTTTATGGAGACCGACTTTTGAATTTCATATAGTTCTCATGTGTTATGAAACATTCTTTTAAATTTTGTTTGAGACCACTTAAAAAGGTAAAAACCATTCTTAGCTCATGGGTCATACAAAAACAGACCTAGGGCCGATTGCTGCTCCCTAAGGTCTGGCTATTCATTGCATTTTCTTTTCTTTTTTTTTTTTCAGTAGAGACAGATTTTATCACCCTCAGTAGAGTGCTGTGGCATCACAGTTCACAGCAACCTCCAACTCCTGGGCTTAGGCCATTCTCTTGTTTCAGCCTCCCAAGTAGCTGGGACTATTGGCACCCATCACAACGCCTGGCTATTTTTTTGTAGCAGTTTGGCCGGGGCCGGGTTCAAACCCGCTACCCTTGGAATATGGGGCTGGCACCCTACCCACTGAGCCACAGGTGCCGCCCACATTTCTTTTTTTTTCAGACAGAGTCTCAAGCTGTCACCCTGGGTAGAGTGTCCTGGCATCATAGCTCACAGCAACCTCAAACGCTTGGGCTTAAGCGATTCTCTTGCCTCAGCCTCCCAAGTAGCTGGGACTACAGGCGCTGGCTACAACGCCTGGCTATTTTTTTGTTGTTGCAGTTGTCATTGCTTTTTTAGCTGGCCTTGGCCGGGTTCAAACCGGTTTAGTGTATGTGGTCAGCACCCTAACCCACTAAGCTACAGGTGCCGCCAGGTTTGAAACGTTTCAAGGCAAAAGGAAAACAAATTTAAAAGAGAGGAAAAAAGAAAACAGAAGTCCTACTGTTTGTAAAGGCAAATCTCAAAGTTGTCTCCAAATCTATTCCCAAACGACTACATCAGTACTGTAATAGGCATGAGACAACACATCTCAAAGCCCTGGGAATGTAGAGCACTGTGGAAAAATTTGTATTGAAAGGTTAAGGGGGGGGGGGGTGAGGGATGGCTCACACCTGTAATCCCAGCACTCTGCGAGGCTGAGGCAGGTGGATCATTTGAGCTCATGAGTTTCAGACCAGCTTGAGGAAGAGTGAGATCCCATCTCTACTTGAAAGCATGCTGAAGCTCTAAACAGTGAGTGAACAGACAAAGAATTGAAAGACACATCAGTAATGAACACAGAGCCACAAAAACAGACTAGGACAGGCGACTGTCCCTTGCGGAAAGAGAGCCAGAAAAAAGTCGGCTTGCCAATCTCATAGGCAATGTGGCCACAGTTCTTCAAGCCACACCAGGGTGTACCCTGGCCAGGGCCTTTCATTCCACACACCACTTCTAGTGGACAGAACAACCAGGATGACATAAAGAGTACATGCCATGTTTGAGTATTCAGAGTTTTTTTGTTTTTTTGAGACAGAGCCTCAAGCTGTCACCCTACATAGAGTGCTGTGGCGTCACAGCTCACAGCAGCCTCCAACTCTTAGGCTTAAGCGATTCTTTTGCCTCAGTCTCCCAAGTAGTTGGGACTACAGGCGCCTGCCACAACGCCTGTATTTTTTGTTGCAGTTGTCATTGTTGTTTTAGGAAGCCCAGGTTAGGTTCAAACCACCCTAGGTATATGTGACTGGTGCCCTGCTGACTGAACTACAGGTGCCACCCAAGAGGATGAGTCTTAAAGGAGGAAACCCTGGGTTGTTTGGAAGACTGATTCGAGAAGAAAATATTGGGGGTAGGGTTGCCAAAGTGGCATTGCATTTGAAAGTGAGCCTGAATGTACACTCTGCTGAAGCAGGAGAGTGCAGTGACTCCCCTGCCCCCTCACCCCTGTCTCTCTGCAGGGTCAGATGCACATGCGTGTAGATGCCCTGTGTTTATCCTTCCAACTCCTGCCCATCCTTTCACCTTTGTGAGCATTACTGAACATGTTACCCATCATGAATTTCCCCATGAGGCTCCAGCCAGGCGGCAGGAGAGAAACAGAACAGAAAACAGAAACAACGCCCTTAGGAAAATGCCTGAGTTGGGTGAAATGATTGTTGCATGCCAGTATAATCTTAGAGCGTATTAGACACATCTACTGTCCATACAGGAGACCCAAGGGGCTGGTTTGACTAAGTCCTGGGTCATTCATTCATTCAGCAAACAGAGATTGTACACCTCTCTGGGCCACTGCCAGAGCAGTGGATGCAGGGATGCGGGGGGGCTCTGCCTCTGCCCTGGGGAGCTCACGGTTGAGTGGGGACACACCCATGAGTGCGTAATTATCCAGGAGGAGAGAGAACTGCTCGCCTAGAGTGAAAGGCTAGGGTCCACGCAGGAGAGCACTATCTTGGTTGGATAACACTTCTCAGAGAACCATTTTGCTATTAAAAAGACAGCCTTTTGAGCTTGGTTGGCAAATATCTGCATACCTGCTGCATTTAAGTGAAGAACAGGGAATTTAGGATCAAGAACAAGCAAGGTAGAGAGAAAGAAAGGCCCCGCATATGCTGTAGGAGATGGCCAGGGGAAGCTCTCTGGTGGAGGAATGAGTAAGGAATGTGGTGGCTGGGAAAGGCTTTGCAGGACAAGGAAGAGTGACATTCCATTTTAAATCACTTCCTGAGCTACTCAGGCAATGCCCTGCATTTTAGCCTTTACTGCTCAAGGATTGGTGAGTCCACCCCATTTGGTGGTGGGAACATAAATTGTTACAGCCAACCTTCCTGGAGGGCAATGTGGCAACATCTATCACATTTATCATAAAAATCCAGCAAGTCCACACCTAGGAATCTGTCCTTGAAGATCCTTGCACTTGTGCAGAAGGCTATTGGAACACTCACTCAGTGCAGCATTGCTCACGGCAGAGAAAGGACAGCACAGAGATTCCTGACTAGGCTGGCTAACTAAGTCAGGGCTCGTCCATGCCACAAAAACGTGGCTCATCATTAAAGGGAGGGAGGCAGGTCTTCATGTCCCAAAGTGGAAGGATTTCCAAGATATATTGAGAAGAAAATTAAGGTAAACAAGTGGCTGTATAAATGTCAGTGTGTGTATGTGTGAGAGAGAGATTGTTGGCAGAATTCACAAGAAACTGGTTGCCTTTGGAAGGGAAAATGGGTGGCTGGAACACATTTGCTGTTCACCCTGTTGTGTTCACCATGCCCTTGTATAACTCCCTGCTGCACTGAATAGTTACCCTTCATAACCAGTAGAATATTGTAGAAATGAGTGTGCCCTCCAAGTCCAGGCTGTAACAGACTTGTGCTTCTGCTTTGACCTCCTGGATCACTTGTTCTGGGGGAAGCAAGCTGCTAAGTCATTAGAATGCTCCAGCAGTCCTCCAGAGAGGCCCACCTGGTGAGGCACTGAGGCCTCCAGCCAACAGCTGGCTCCAGCTTGCCAGCTACGTGAGGGAGCCCCCTTGTAAGAAAAGCGTGTGGCCCCAGAAAGCTGGAAGGTGACCAAAGTTCAGCCTCCTAAGAGGCAGAATCATCCAGCTAAGCCACCCACTGATTCCTGAGCCTCAGAAACCACATGATGGGAAACATTATGGTTTCAAGCCCCTAACTTTTTTTTTTTTTGAGACAGAGTCTCACTTTGTCACCCTCTGTAGAGTGCTATAGTGTCATAGCTCACAGAAACCTCAAACTCTTGGGCTTAAGTGATTCCCTTGCCTCAGCCTCCCAAGTAGCTGGGACTACAGGTGCCTGCCACAATGCCCGGCTATTTTTTGGTTGTAGTTGTCGATGTTTGGCAGGCCCAGCCTGGATTCGAACCTGCCCGCTCTGGTGTATGTGTCCAGTGCCCTATCCGCTGAGTTCTAAGTTCCGAGCGAGGAGATCTTTTATTCTTAGACAATGGATGAAGAAAGAAAACTTCTACCTTGGGAACAAATGTGCCCATTCCACTCATGAGGAAACCAAGGATTGGAAAATTAAGAGTTCTGTTCAAAGCCACACAAATTCTTAAAAATGCCATAATTAAGATTCAAATTCAGCTCTATCCTATCCCAAGGCTTGAATTCTTCATCATTATATTGTATACCATTTCTCAATTCACTATTTACAAAAGAACATTAGGACCTCTGGCCAGAGAGGAAGAGAGAGGTCACCTCTGATGTCTGAAATTTGCTGCTATACTGCTCACAATTTTATCATGTTTTGAAAAATTTCAATAAGAATAGTACGAAGGGGACTTTCTGGCCAGATGGCGTAAACCTACTAAAACCTACTTTCATCTTCTACATATTACAACTGAAAACATGAAAAGCAATTACCTGAGGGCTATGAGAAAGGCAGGGCCCGGGGCTCACCATATGATGTCCAAAATGTCAAGGATACAAAACTACTCAACATACAAAGAACGAGGAAAATTCAACCAATTCTCAAGAGAGCCAGGCATGGTGGCTCATACCTATAATCCTAGCACTATGGAAGGCCAAGCTGGGCACGGTGGCTCACGCCTGCAATCCCAGAACTCTGAGAGGCTGAGGCAGGTGGATTGCCTGAGCTCAAGAGTTTGAGCCCAGCCTGAGCCAGAGAGAGATGCTATCTCTAGTAAAAACAGAAAAACTAGCTGGGTGTTGTGGCAGGTACTTGTAGTTCCAGCTACTCGGGAGGCTGAGGCAAGAGGATCACTTGAGCCCAGGAGTTTGAGGTTGCTATGAGCTATGATGATGCCATGGCTGTGGGGTTAGAAATCCCCACATGTATGTCTCATGTACTTCTCATTTGAGTAAGCCACTAATGGGTTAAACTGGCTTTTGCCTTCACAGAAAAAGCAATAGATTTGGGCAACGCTGAGGCAAACACAAAGACTGTTTTCTG
>CAUYON010073040.1:0-23694 GCA_963573935.1 Arctocebus calabarensis | reverse complement strand
TTAGGTGATATCTCAAAGTACTTTTGATTTGCATTTCACTGATGATTAAGGATGGTGAGCATTTTTTCAAGTGTCTGTAGGCCTTGAGCCTGTCTTCTTTAGAGAAGTTTCTCTTCAATTCCTTTGCCCACCTTGAGATGGGATCACTTGTTCTTTTCTTGCTAATACATTGGAGTTCTCTGTGTATTCTGATTATTAAACCTTTGTTGGAGACATAACTTGCTAATATTTTCTCCCATTCTGAGGACTGTCTGCTTGCTATACTTACTATATTCTTGGCTGTACAAAAGCTTTTTAGTTTGATCAGGTCCCAGTAGTGTATTTTTTTGACACTGCTTCAATTGCCTGGGGAGTCCTTCTCATAAAATATTCACCCAAGCCAATTCCTTCAAGAGTTTCCCTTGTACTTTCTTCTAATATTTTGATAGTTTCATGTCTTAAGTTTAAATCTTTAATCCAGTGAGAGTCAATCTTAGTTAATGGTGAGAGGTGTGAGTCCCTGGCAGAAGGCAGACCTACAGAAGCCCGCAAGTGCAGGATGCAGGACCAGACGGTCACCAGGGGAGTTCCTGGCTGGGGGCAGGCCTGCAGAGGTCTGTTGGTTGCCGGTGGAGTCCCTGGCAGAAGGGTGGCCTGCAGAGACCCTGTGGGTGCCAGGTGGAGGCCCTCGCAGTCTTTGGGACTGTCCTTGGCCAAGGGCAGGCCTGTGGGAACACTGCAGGTGCCAGGTAGAGGCCCGCGCAATCACCAGGGGAGTTCCTGGCCGGTTGCAGACCTGCAGAGACCTGGCAGTCACCGGCAGAGTCTGTAGCAGGCAGCGAGCCTGAAGAAGCCCAGCAAGCACGGGGTGCAGGAGCAGGTGGTCGCCGGGGGGTTCCTTGCCCAGGTGAGCCTGCAGAGGCCTGGTGGGTGCATGTGGAGTTACTGGCAGAAGGCAGGCCTGCAGAAGCCCTGCACACTCAGGTGCAGGCCTGCACAGTCACCAGGGGATTTATTGGCCAGGCGCGGACATGCAGGGGCCCTGCGGGTACCAGGCAAAGTCCTTCATGGTCGCTGGGGGCAGACCTGCAGAGGCCTGGCAGTCACCAGCAGAGTCTCTAGCAGACAGTGGACCTGCAGAAGCCTGGCAAGCATGAGCGCAGGGCCAGGCAGTTGCTGGGGAGTTTCTGGCTGTGGGCTGGCCTGCAGAGGCCTGACGGTTACAGGCACAGTTCCTGGCAGAAGGTAGACCTGTGAAAGCCCTACAGGCTTGGGGCACAGGACCACACGGTCGCCAGGGGATTTAATGGCTTGGGGTGGGCCTGTGGGGGCCCTGCGGGTGCCAGGCAGAGGCCCACACAGTCGCCGTGGAGTTCCTGGCCAGGGGAGGACCTGCGGAGGCCTGGTGGTCACCAGCAGAGTTTCTAGCAGATGGCAGACTTGTGGAAGCCTGGCAAGCTCGGGGCTCAGGGCCAGGCAGCTGCCGGGGGAATTCCTGGATGGAGGGCGGGCCTGCAGAGGCCTGGCGTGTTGCAGGCAGGGTTCCTGGCAAAAGATAGGCCTGTGGAAGCCCTTCAGTCTCGGAGCACAGGGCTGCATGGTCGCCAGGGGATTTACTGGCCAGGGGCAGACCTGCGGGGGCCCTACAGGGGCCAGGCAGAGGCCCAAGCATTCGCTGGGGGAATTCCTGGTCAGGGGCAGACCTGCAGAACCTTGCAGTTGCCGTCAGAGTCTCTAGCAGACAGCAGACCTGTGGAAGCCCAGCAAGCATGGGGTGCAGGGCCAGGCACTCACCTGCAGCTTCCCTGGCCAGAGGGAGGGAGGCTCGCCATGGCACCCCAGAGTCTTTTCCCGGTGGGGTGCTTGTTCTGGCAGGTGGGGATTGGGGCGCTGCTCAGGGGTCTCCTCCCTCAGTCTCAGCAGAGGTTAGGTTTCTGGTTCATCAGGTAAGGGGGGAAGCGTATACAGTAAGTTCAGAATGGTGGGGAAAACTTTAGTTCAGTTTTTCTTCCTAGCAATAGAATTTTCAGAGTCACACCAGGGTGCTCAGGGGAAGCACACCTCACTTCCCACAGTACTCTTCCGTGGGGTGAGACAAGAGGTCCACAGTTCACCACTTGTCTATAGAAAACCTGCAAGAGCAAAAGAGGAGAGAAAAAAGAAAGGAAACAGAAAAACAAGAAACTCTGAGCTTTCTTGGGGGAGGGGATGGACACTCTTCCTTTCAGATGAATTTTGTACCTGAAGCTTGCTTACTTGGAGTCGTAGCCTGTCGTAGCAGAGATGACCCACAGAAATCATTTCTCTCTCCAATCTGGGCTCCCAGTATTCAGCATAATTGCACAGTTTCTGGAGGTTATCTTCCCTTTTGGACAGGAGCTTTTTTTGGAAGCTGCTTCCAGTCAGCCACCTTGGTCCACCCCCTCAAATTTTTTGAATTCTTGAAACAACTTTTGAAATGTTCCTTGAATTTATAATTCCAACTGTATCTCTATTCTATTGATCTTATTTCTAATCCAAATTCTGAATTTGGTTTCTGACATATCAGCCTTCTGTTTATGAATTGGATCTTCAGTTGTGTCAGCCTAATTTTTCCTTGGAAGGGTTGATCTACTCTGGTTATTCATGTTACCAGAGTTATTCTGCTGATTCCACCCCATGATCAATTTACACCATTTGGCTAGATGAGCAGATAAGGAGAAGTCAGTTTCGGGGGCTCCAGGAGTAGTTATTGGCCAGTCCTTTGCCCAAAAGCTGGGACTGGTGTCTACCTATTCCCCTAGGGCTTTGCCAAGGACCCATATAGTGCTACAGCCTGAGAAATTTGGTACCATCTTGGTGGGGTGGGGCTAAGTGGCTCTGTCTTGTTTTCAGCTGGTCTCTGTCCTACCCTATTTAATTAGTTACTCTGGGTTGAAGTGTCTGTCAGCTATGGAGAAATAGCAGCAATTAAGTCACTCCGCCCAGGCAGCAATTGGAAAAGGAAAATCAAACCTTCCCACAATGACACAGCCAGGGTACCATTTTGAATAGTTCTTGGGTGATTGCCCAGTTCAAGAGGTCCAAATCAATTGTCCCAGTCAGCACCGGTCTCAGGTGGGAGAGTTCAAAAGGTCTCTGGTAACTTGATAGCAAGGGTCTGCTGGCAGTTCCAGTATGACTCACTCCAGTGCTCTGTGAGGTCAGAAGGACCCACCCAGAAAATAAATTAGTCTCAGCAGGTTGAGTCCTCCTTCCCCACTTTGCACCTCTGTCACATCCAGTTGCTGGTAACTCCACAGGGCTGTTCCCAATTCCCTCCAATGAGCAGATGCTCCAGGTGTTTGTACCTGCCTGAGTCACAGGGATCTATGTCTCCTCAGCCAGGCTGCCACTCTCTGCCACTATCCAGCAGGGAGAGGTGAGGCCTGACAACCTCAGGTGTTTAATGGGGGCTGGGGCAATTCACTTAGTTCTAGCCTGCCCCTGATTGATGTTGCTGACAGAACAGAACAACTTCGCAGAATTTGTTTCTGTCCCGGCTATATTCCCCTGCAGATCAGATGCTGTTTGAGTTCACAGAAACTGCAACATAGCCCTGTCTGAGCTGCTGCCTGGTCTTGGCTGCAGTTTGTGTTGGGGCGGCCACAGTCAGGGCTCACACTGAGCTATCACTTCCAGCCTCTGCCTGCCTTCCTTTGTCTCAGCTATGATCCCCTGAGGGCTGGGTGTGTCTGAGGCTCAGTGAAGCAGTCCTCTGGGTCAGCCCTGCCCTGGGAGTCTGCTGTCTCTGTGCACACATATTCTAGTCCTTGCACTCCACCCAGACCGGTAGTGCCTCAGGCATACCCTTTATAATGGGGCCTGAGTTTATATCTTAGGTCTGTTCCACCAGTGGCTGCCACCAGAGAAGATGCCTGGCTTCCTCTGGTTGCCCAGAGAGACTGGGAGTGTCCTTTCAAATATCCCCAGGGGTGTGAGCCCCATTGCTCCCATCCCTGTGGCTGCTGCTCTGTCACCTCAGGGTACCACCTCTACTATACAGTTCCCTCACTGTTGACCTTCTGCTTCCTCCCATGCTGTGCCAGAGAATCAGCAAAGATTAGCAACAGCTCATGCCCCATCCACATCCCTCAAGAAAATGCCCAAGAATCTGGACTCCATGGGTGACAGGCTTCCAGACCTTGGGTTGAGAGCTGAGTTCAAAATTGCAGGTAGAGAACATATGCAGTTTTATACAGTTTTATGCCTGGCAGGAGCGGGCCATGGCACCCTAGTAGGGGAAGGAGGTCTGGTTTTTAAAAAGTCTCTCCTGTGGGATAAAATGGGAGGATATTTGAACTCTGCTCACTTGTTTGTATGGAGTATACTGCAAGGCGTTCTCATGGGGGAGGGGACTCCCATCTGATTCACAATGGATTTTGTACCTTCTTTTTTGTATCCTTGGGGTCACAGCTTGCCTCAACAGGGTTGATCTGCTTTCTTACACCTTCTCTCTTGGCTCAGATCTGAACCATCAGCTTTCTTGATAAACTTCTGTCCTTTAACTCTCCTTCTGGATGAGAGCCCCTGTGGAAAGCTGGCTCCAGTCAGCCATCTTGCCTCCTCCCTCTCCAGTTTACTTTTTCAAATCATACTGCAACTAAGGTCAGATTAACAGGGAAGCATTTTATGTCAAACTTCCTAGCCATAGGAAGTTTTTTGTGGCAATTTAATGTCTTCCATTTTTATTTACTCATGTGTAAAATGAAGCTACTAACATTTTATTGGCAATTTCATAGGGATGTTATAAAATTTAGAAGAAAGTATATAAATATCATGTGGGTAACTTCTAGACTATAATTATAAATTCCTTTTTTATTAATCCATTCTGTAACTAGTTATTGAGTATATATTATGTTTCAGGAAATATATACAATAACTACCCCCCCACACACATACACACATGAAATTCATCACTGAGGGTAAAAGTTGTGAAGGATGGTGGCTATTACAACAAAGGATAATTAAACCAAGCACAGAAGTTACTTTAGTAGTTACTTTAGTGAAGAGTTTAAGGGAGAAGAGGTATTGTGACACTTTATAAAGGATAAAAACACATGTAAAAAAAATAGGTGGAAATTTCCTTGAGTTCTTATGGTTACTTTTTTTTTTTTTTTTTGCAGTTTTTAGCTGGGGCTGGGTTTGAATCCACCACCTCCGGCACATGGAGCCAGTGCCCTACTCCTTGGAGCCACAGGTGCCACCCTTCTTGTAGTTACTTTTTTGGCAAATTTTAACTTGTAGAGTTTAAAAGCCTTTCTTTTATGGGAAAAATGTTTTAAATGCTTTAATTCTCACTGGAGTTCCAGTGGCAGATATAAGACTTCTAAGATCCTTAATTCACATCTTATTGTTATTCAGGAGGTTTTACAACAAAAAACACCCATTAGCAGCACCACTCATCTTTATTCAGTAATTGCTGTAGCTATAGCAGCCTTAATTGCCCCCCTCCTAAGTGAAAATTTAGAAGGTATAATTTTGTAAGTATATTTAGTCTGTAATTCCAGTTTATTCCTTTCACCATCATGCTATCCTGGCCATTATGTTTTAGATAATTCTCATTTAAAATTAATATTATTTTGGCTCTCTGGTCCTCCTGTTCGTCAGACAGCCGCTTCTTCTAGTGCAGTGCCAGCCGCATCCCTGAGGCACCATGGTGAAAGCGAAGGTCGGAATAAACGGATTTGGTCGTATTGGGCGGTAGGTCATCAGAGCTGCTTTTAACTCGCAAAGAGGATATTGTCGCCATCAATGACCCCTTCATTGACCTCAACTACATGGTCTACATGTTCCAGTATGATTCCACCCATGGTGAATTCTATGGCACAGTCAAGGCTGAGAATGGGAAGCTTGTCATCAATGGAAATCCCATAACCATCTTCCAGGAGCGAGATCCCTCCAAAATCAAATGGGGTGAGGCAGGTGCTGAGTATGTTGTGGTGTCCACTGGTGTCTTCACCACCATGGAGAAGGCTGGGGCTCACCTACAGGGGGGTGCCAAAAGGGTCATCATCTCTGCCCCTTCTGCTGATGCCCCCATGTTTGTGATGAGTGTGAACCACGAGAAGTACGAAAACAGCCTCAGCATTGTCAGCAATGCCTCCTTCACCACCAACTGCTTATCCCCCTTGGCTAAGGTCATCCATGACAACTTCGGCATTGTGGAGGGACTCATGACCACATGCCATCACTGCCACCCAGAAGACTGTGGATGGCCCCTCTGGGAAGTTGTGGTATGATGGTCATGGGGGTCTCCAGAACATCATCCCTGCCTCAACTGGTGCAGCCAAGGCTGTGGGCAAGATTATCCCTGAGGTGAATGGGAAGCTTACTGGCATGGCCTTCCGTGTCCCCACTGCCAACGTGTAAGTTGTGAATCTCACCTGCCGTCTGGAGAAGGCTGCCAAATACGATGATATCAAGAAGGTGGTGAAGCAGGCATCAGAGGGCCCCCTCAAGGGCATCCTGGGTTATACCGAGCACCAGGTTGTCTCCTCTGGCTTCAACAGTGACCCCCATTCTTCCACCTTTGATGCTGGAGCTGGCATTGCCCTCAATGATCACGTTGGCAAACTCATTGCCTGGTATGATAATGAATTTGGCTACAGCAACAGGTGGTGGATCTTATGGCCCACATGGCCTCCAAGGAGTAAGAACCCCCAGACCACCAGCCCCCCGCTAGAGCACGAGAGAAGAGAAAGGCTGCTGGGGTGCCCCTGCCTACTCAGTCCCCCACCTCACTGAGAATCTCCCCTCAACAGTTTCCACATCAGACCCCCTAAAGAATGGGAGGGGCCTAGGGAGCCCCACCTTGTCATGTAACATCAATAAAGTTCCCGGAATTCAAAAAATAAAATAAAATAAATATTATTTTTTCTGAGTATGAAAATATTATAAATATTATAAAACACTGATAACACGGAGAAAAGTATAAAATATTAAATAAGAAATATGACAATACCACTACTCAGAAACAAATATTGCTAACATTTTGGACCATACATTTGTGACCTTTGAAAAGTTATTTTGCAATTTAGGTGAGCATGTGTGTTCACCTAAAATGAAAATTACTTAGAATATACATGGATATAATCAGCTTTTCCTTTTTGTTTACTCTTGGTAATTCCCCTGTTAACAAATATTCCTTAGAACTCTGAATTTTAATGTCTGCATAATCTTTAACAAAGTTTATACAAATGCACTTAAAGATTTACCTACTACTAAATATTCATGCAATTTCAACTTTTTGATATTTTAAATAATGCTATCATATATCTGCATGTATATGACTATTTGTGTACATATCTGGTTTGATTACAATTAATCCACAATTAATTAATAGATTATCTTTGGTAGATTAAAAATAGCAAATGTTTTTGACACATATTGTCAAGTTTCCCTCCATACATAATGTACAAAATAAATTATGTTCCTATCAATAATGATGTGTGTGTGTTTTATACATTCAACAATAGTAGGGTTTAATCTATTTTAAAAATCTCTGCCATTTTCATAGTCACCAAAACGTACCTTGTTGCTTAAATTGAAATCCTTAGATTAAAAGAAAGACTGATTATTTTATTTTATTTTGCTAGTATATATTTTTGACACCTGTGTGTTTGTGCTTTTACCCCCATTTTTCTCTCTGTTATTCATGTTATTTTTGACTTATGTAAGTCCTGTTCAGATGGAAGCTTTTGAACTTTTGTGTATTGTACTTACAAGAAAAAATAATATTTCTACTGGTAGATATTATAAAATTGTGAAAAAGAAGGATATTTGATAAATATACTTATTACTTTGGTAAAAGAGGGTGGAAAGAAGAGGTTGGGAGTGAGTGTCATACCCTTATTCTATTCATTCACAAAAGTGCACATCAGGTGGATGAAAAAAGTAAATATGAGTGGAAAAATTCATAAAAAATTAAAATGAGGGGCGACACCTGTGACTCAAAGTGTTGGGCACCAGCAACATATACTAGATGTGGCAGGTTCAAACCTATCCCTGGCCAAAAAACTACAAAAATAAATTTAAAAAAAACATAAATAAATAAATAAAAAGAGATCATAGGATAGTGTTTCCTATTTCAACTGGTGAAAGCCTTTTGAAGCATAAGAGAATGAGAAAAATTACTAATAGGAAAAAAAATAAGATTTGACCACATTAAAAATATTAGAACTTATATAATACCATTTTTTAAAAAACAAAAGATCTCTAAGAGAAAATGACTTGTTAGGTGTAAATTCATAATACCAAAGGATGGAACTAACGATGTAAGGATGCTATTTAAATCAGTTTTATAATTAACGGACTTGATATTCTAAAACAGAAAACCTTTTATAGTATGTTATGATTCTAATATAGTTAGAATTTAACATAAAATGATAATTCTTTTGAAGTAAATTTGTTTGTATTCTGGAAATGTTCTTTTAAAGAAAGATGTTTCCCATCTGGTTGGCATGAGTTTACTCTGAGAAAGCCTTTTCTCTGTTTAGCCTGACTTGGCTAAAGTCCCAGGTGGAAATGCCTGAGATGGTACCCAGGCTCTACCACCCATGCCCTGATGTCCAGTGACCATGGCTCCAATCTCTTTCTGAGGTTCCAAGCTGGCGTTTCTCACTGCCTATTGCAAAGTCACCACTGGGTGTCACAGGGCAAACCTAGGTCTGAAACCTTAGGGATCATTTTCCTTCTCCCCCTGGACCTTCTCAGGTGTTCTCTCTCCCATGATTGACATCATGGATCACCTCAGTTCCGAGGCCAGGTGTCCTTGACATTGCCCCTGGTCTGCTATTGCACGGATCCACCAATTTTCCAATAATCATTGTGCTTCCACTTTAGAATTATCTCTAATTTTTGTATTCCCCTACATTTGGTGGTATTTTTCTAGTGTATGTCCTTCTGAATTGACTGGCTCACTCTTTCAAAAACTGTATATTTGGCTTTTTATCTTCATTCATCTCCTTACTGCAAAACCTGATCAGATGCTGAAACATCTCTGTGCAGAATCCTCTCCCTATATGTTCTAGAAAATTCACAAATTATGAAAAGAATCAGAAGAAAATGTGCTCTTTATACATTTAATTCAAACCCTTAGGGCTGCATATTTCCTCTCACATACCTTTTTAAAATATTGGAAATTGCACGTCCTCCCCTAAGCAGAAGCAGTCCTGTCAAGTAACATACAGAGATCAATTAAAGGAATGATGGGTGCTTGCCAATGTTTGTGCATGAAGGAGGCGAACAGAGATAACCAGGATTCACTCTCACCCACCACCTCATGCTCAGCTTTCTGTCACTTCTTTCTCCTTCCTAATCCTGCTCTCACCTCTTCAGATTGAGGAGTCTGGTTGCCTTCACTCAGTACAGGGACAAGGGAGACATGAAAAATAAGCTAAAATTGAACAAAATGTGGGTCAAACTCTGAAATAAACCACCAGCCCCTCCAAATTAATTGCTTATACACTGTCTCTCTTTTTTTTTGCGTTTTGATGCCCCATAGCCAATTTTACACAGATCTATCTTCTTTAATACATTTAACTCTCCCAAAAGAAAAGAATTAAGTATGGTCTTCAGGAAACTCAAAATACACTAAATACAGTAGTGTTTGAGGTCGATTATTGAGTAATTCTGGATTTGTCATCATAATACAGTGTTAGCACAGATGTCTATAAAAACTAAGGAAAATTAAGTCCCTGAATGGAACCAAATACAGCAAAAGCTCTGTAAGTTGACCACCCAACATATGGTGGTATCAATGTAAGGAACCAGGCCTGCTGCAATGATACTTATATGTGGTGCATGTGCAATCTCTGAAATTAGGTCAACTTAAGGAGGTGGTCAATGTCAAGAGGTGGTCAACTAAGGAGGTTCTACCATACCTAGCAGTTCTTATTTATTTATTTATTGAGACACAGTCTCACTTTATTGCCCTAGGTAGAGTATTCTGACATCACAACTCACAGTAACCTCAACTTTTTTGGGCTCAGACAATCCTCTTGCCTCAACCTCCCAAGTAGCTAGGACTACAGGCACTCACCCCAATGCCTGACTAGTTTTCTATTTTTAGTAGAGATGGGGTTTTGCTCTTGAACCGCTGAGCTTAGGTGATCCACTTGCCTCTACTTCCCTGAGTGTTAGGATTACAAGCATGAGCCATCGCTCCTGGCCTAGTAGTTATTATTTTAATTCAGTTCGCCTGCCATGGTTTTGGAATGAAAATATCAGCAGAACAAAGAAGAGAATAGACATTTGAACATAGTAATTCCTTCAAATAATATGCACTCTGGATTAGAAATACTTTTTATTTCTAAGTAAACAAATCTAATTCTTTGTTAGGTACATAACAAATGTAATAGTTTGGCACATAGATGTCATTGAAGTGAAGAGATCAATAAATCTCATCTGTTACTCTACATTTGGATTTTTCTCTATAAAAAGGAGGTAATGCTCGGTTTGATAAACTTTTGGCAATAAAACGATTATTAACTATCCTGAATATATTGTTCTGTAACTTTCTATGAGGTCTAGAGTTCAGTCTTGTGTATGCACGTATCATGTATTTATCAAAAATAAAAGTGAAAATTTGCCATAGAATAAAAGTTAAATGTCGACAGAAAATGACATCCTTTAACTATTTTTATTTAGCACATTTCAGAAGTATATTTCCTTGGGTAGCCAAGGTCTGGAACATTAGGGGAGTGAAGGCACGGTCTCCATAAACCATGGAAAGGAAGAAGGTCCCCCTTGCCTCTCCCTGACAACTGATCCTCCGTGTGTTTTTAGAAGAATCAGAGAATCGAAACCATGTGGCCAAAGTGTTCCTTACTTTTGCTATTTAAGTCCTACATGCTTATCACTATTCTAACAGTTTAATTTCCTCCGAATCCTATATAAAAAAAATCAGGATAGCTAGCCAGGCGTTGTGACAGGCGCCTGTAGTCCCAGCTACTCGGGAGGCTGAGGCAAGATAATCACTTGAGCCCAGGAGTTGGAGGTTGCTGTGAGCTGTGTGTTTCCACAGCCCTCTACTGAGGGTGACAAAATGAGACTCTGTCTCTACAAAAATAAAAAATAAATCAGGACAGTGAAGAGAAGCCAAAATCCCTATGGAAGAAAACACAATCTTTCGCCTTTCCCTTCATGTCCTCCTTTTCGTCCTTCAGTGAATATCAGCAAAGTTTTATCACATGAACCACATTGCACTTCATTAGAATGGATGCAAAAGCAAGATGTGAAGTCACAAGAAGTCACAGAAATATAAACACAATCGTGGGGATTCACTCAACAAACTGATGAAAAATTCAACCTAAGAAGGAATTTAAACAAAGTGATTATCGTACTATCAGCAATACAACTTACTGAGTACCTGCTGTGTCCCCAGCACCAAGCTAAATGCTTTGCATACATGTCACATAATCCTCACCACAACACTGTCAATGCATTAGTGATTATTTGGCAAATACCCAAACAACTGAACCATATGTTTAAATGATTTACTTAAACACATTTATACTAGGCATGAAGTGCCTGAATGTGCTTGATGCCAGAGCTAGAAGAACAATCCTGGTTCTTGAAAAGAAATGATCCTAAAGAAAAGCAAAGTTACTAGTTGGACATTGAGAAATATATTGTAGAGCAGGCAAAAACAAAAGCATATCTGAATAAGACTGATAAATGCTTTTCCTCAATTCTCATCTTTGACTTTGCTCCAGACGTCAGCCCACACTGGCTGCCAGCTCCCCACGTTCCCTCCCCATTTTCTGCCTCAGGTATCGCCATCCTCCAACGTCCTTGTTCACAGAATCTTCACCAAGCACGTCCGCTCTGTATCCTATTCCATTAGAGTCCATTTACGTACATTAACTGTGACAGTGAATTAATCAGTAAACGACTCCTTACTGTTGTGCTAATAAGAAACAATAGACATTTCTCGCAGGTGCCTGGACCATTCTGAGCTCCATTTGTGATAAAGTGTCAAAAAAAATTCCAGGAAATGAGGAAATTTAATAGAAGATCAATTTGGAGTAGCGTTAAAGGGAGCATTTAGTTCCATTTAGATGACATGCATGTATACATTTTCTCACTTAGCAAATATTTTCTTTCACTCTTTCAATAAATACGCCAGTTTTAGGTGGTGGGGGTACCATGGTGAGTAAGATAGCACAGTCTTCACACAGCCCCCATCTCAGTCTGTCGCATCACCTTTTGTTCTAGGGGCTGTAAAACCCTCATCGATGAGTAAGGTATAGAATGTATTCTCAAGGAGTTTGCAGTCTTAGCAGCCACAACTAAGATATTTTGATGATATTTTCTTACATTTACCTGTTAATAGGATTGACTGTTCACAGGATGAAGACTGGCCAGAGGTGATGTCTGGAGTTCACTGCAGGCTACTGCAAGTGGACATCCAACCACACTTTAGGAAAATGTCCCCATGTTCACAGCATAAATCAGGGCTCACAACACACACACACACACACACATATATATCCAGGCCCAATAGGAAAAAGCAAACCGGTGATATCAACTATGTATAAGACAAGAAGAGTTTTGAGTTCTATGTTGAGTTAAAAATAAGTATATTAGTTAAATATACAAATCTGAAAAAACAAAACAAAACACATTACCAGGCCGTTACAGAATAATTGAGGACCCCATGCCATTAAATTTTTATCTTTGATTGGTGTGATTGACTGTGCTGTTCAAAAGATTAAAGGACTTTATGATTTTGATTATAGTTATGGCTTTGTTGGGATGGATCACTATGAATTAGCTTAAGTCATATATTAATCTATTCAAAAATAATTATTTTATGCCTATTATGTCCCGGGCCCTTGGGAAACATTGGTGACAAGTTAGATGAAAATCTCTTTCTTCATGGGGTTTTTGTTCTAGCAATGTGAAGAAATAAATAACAGAAATGCTTTTATGAAGTAGTGTGGAAACAGAGAAACTTAAGGGTAAGTAGAAGATGCTAAACAAGTTTGACATTTGTGATGGGGCATCAAGGATAGTGAAAGGTTCAAAGTTACAAGAATGTTGGCCATGCAGATAGTTGGGAAGTGCGGTCTGCGTTGAAAGACAAGTCAGTGGGAAGGTAATTGGGGATGATGTAAGGCCTGTTCAGGGACAGTAAATAGAGGAAATGGGCCACTGTGGCTGGATTGAAGTGAGTGAGAGGTGAAGCCCAGGGTCACAGGCCTTCTAAATCATATTAAGATATTTGGCTTTTCTCTAAGTGAAATGGGAATTATTTCATGATTTTGTTCAGAGGGAATGACCTAGTACACTATGTTTTACCAAAATTACTGTGACTACTGTGTTGAAGATAAGCTTATGTGAACAAAAGTGGAAATAAGGAGACAGGTTCGAAGGCTATCCCAATAATCCAAGCAAATGATGATCGTTGATAAGAAATTTCTTCCAAGTAACTTGCCCACTGAATAAATCTGGAAATAAAGTATCAAGGTATTTCTAGGAGTTAAACAGTGGTTCAGGTCAAGATTGTGGCTAGAATTTAAAATTGTTAAGAAAGTTGACAAGGCGTTAACTCCCAGGGTGTTAGATGACAGAAACCATGAGTAATTATGTGATGGGATGTGATTAAAAGCTCTGGCACTAATGGGAAAGAGGCAGCAAGAATACTTGAGAGCAGGAATGATGACTAAGGAAGACATCTTCATAAGAGAGTTGTAGGAAACAATCCAGGAGAGAACTAGATTTTGATTTCAGAAAGAAATAGGACACTGAACTGACAACAGAAGTTTGAGAATGGATATCTAAGACTTTCACGGATGGTGAACCGTGTATCTCAGGGGGTACAGTGAAAGTTCTCAGGAATTGAGTAAGGGTTAGAAGAGGGTGCAGACTAGATGAGGCGGATATGTGACTTATTCTCCAGACAGCGCTTCTGAATGTGTGATGGGTCACCATTAATGTTTACGTTAGGATTAGAGCCTCAATAGAAACCATTAAGCTCCACTTGGGCTCATGGGAGCCCTAACTGGCATACGTGTATTGAAGTTTTGAGAGTCAGGAGTGCCCTGGAATCTGGAAGTTCTTCAAGTGACAGCCATGAAAAGAGATAAAGGGCTTAATGAAATTAGTCTTGCTAAATTCAAGGCAGATAGTAGATGGAGTGTGCAGGGGATGAGAAGAAACAGTCTATTTCAATCTGGGGCAAGAGAGAGAGGAAAGTCTTCCAAGTGTAAGAAAGAGCAGGGGCGATGTGCCGGCATCTTTGAGGAGTATAAAGGCTGCTGTGGCCATAATATAATGAACAAGGGGGTTACCGGGGTAAAGGAGATAATTATAGCTGGAGGCAATGTCTTTAGGGCTGAGTCTCAGCTGATCCAAGTTATGAATCATCATCTAAACCAGGAACCCTTGACATGAAAAAGTGGTTCTGCTGGTGATTGTGCTGTGGCAAGAGGCGGAGGACTCTCGTCTCGGGTACACTAGGCCGTAAGATCGTCTGAGTTTTGAAGCAGGTGTGAGAAGCGACACTCATGTCGTCTGACTGCCTTACCCATACTGCCCAGCTGGTGGCGCCATAGGACAAGATAGGATATTTTCTTGCCTATCTGACCTGATACTGACATTTTCAGGAAGTCTAATGTGTGTGTTTCCAAAACCTGCAGCAATTTGTTAATGGTATTCATGGAACGCATCCATGAATTTTTTTATTTTGTTGGAACATTGATAGAGATTGTAAAAAACTAGAACATCCTCCCTAACGGACAAACAAGCTTTGTTTTACACTAGATATAAACATTTCTCAAAATGCTAGTCATACTTCCTTAAAAGAAAATCATATTGCTTTATAACAAGATTACAAACTAGGTGTATACATTTAAAATGAATCCTGGGCCAAGAGCTGACTCAATCCTTTGAGTCGTTGCTGAGTCAGCTTAGCAGCAAGTTTAGGCCTGTCTAGGAGTCAGGACTGCTAATGTCTTTTTAGCTCTATATTAGAAATTTCACAACAGGTTTTTCTTAAATGCTGGTGTCTGGACGTTGTTACTGATAGAGAGAGGAGCCAGTTTGGTAATCAGAGCCATGAAGGGCCTCTTGAAGGTAACTGCGGACAGGTCAGTTATCAAGGAAATCCAGGGATGGCCAGGCAGACAGGTGGCCCTTTTTGGCAGGTTAGTGGCAGATGGCAGGAGAAGAATTTGGCAGCCAGTAATGGATAAAGCTCCAAGAAATTTATCTATCTCTGGGAAACTCGGTAGGAATGAAGAGTCTTAACCACATGAGCAGGGTTTAGTTTGGTGTAAGGAAGAAGAACAGCTGTTTTTAAAGACATCTCCTAGTGTGCTGGGAGTGAGGGATATTGGAAAAACTGACCAATTCCCTCATCTATCTCTGGGAGATGCTCAGGACGGTCAGTGTGGGGTTGGAGGAGGATTCTGAACAGACGGATGGGAACTGGGACCGGACAAGTGCTGACAGACCATTCCTCTGTGGCACTAAGAACTTCTTAAATAGCTGTGGGCCTTGCCCTGGCACCATCACCTCCAAAACCAACAGGACTCCCTTTCGTTCTACAATAAGAAGGATTCCTTCTCTTGTCAGGTACTATATATTGGAAAGACCCAACCAGTAGGTGGGATCCCAGGGGTCCAATTAGGACACTTAACTGTCAATGGCAAAGTGATTGTAGGGCTCAGAAAATGGGCCTCTAGAAGGTCTAAAGTTGATCACACCTAGAGCCACCAAACACAGCATTTACTTATCATTTACTTTACATTAATCTGCATTTTACTCAGCTGAAAGAAAAATAAAATGGTTTTCTGTAATATATTCAGTATTATCACATTCACAGAAAACCTGGCCATATGTCAACAAACATAAAAGCGGCTTTAACGAAATTCAGCCTCATTGCTGGCTTTCCCCTTGGCTTGCTTTTTCCTCTTGGCATTGTGCAGGTAGGCATGAAAACGTTCACAGCTGTGCTAAACATTGTTATTAAGAGCAAATCTTTCTTTAATCCTTAGGCAAAAACAATATACTACCTTTCCAGAAACTCAGTAGTTAATTTTATCTTTCATTTACTGCCTACGACTTTTGTCATTGCGATAATTGTGATTATTATTAGCTACAGAAATAATCAGGGTACTTAAACATGCAAAAGATATTTCAGGGAGGAAGAGAGGATAAAAATAGTATGTCTCAAAGGAATTGTAGGATATGAAGCTCATTTCAGCTCTTGCTGTTGGAGAGATGTTTTGGAGTTTGTTCCACTTTCATGCCCAGGTAAAAAGTAATGCTGGTTGTACAAATCTCACTTTCGTGTGATTTAAAAAAAAATAGAAATATATCTGAGTCTTTGAGAATTGGAGTCAGCTTGATCTGTGAGGGGAGCCTGTTATAAATTACACAGACATTTTAGAGACTATTCATTCCAGTTACGTAACGTGCCCATTTATTAAAATCACAGAGTTCTTTCTTCTTAGGAAGATCAATTCTCCTTTCATGTCATAAAGAGGAGGATGACCACACAGGGGAGACGACACTCACATGCTGAAAGAGTAAGAGGAATGTGAAAAGTACAGAATAACAGAAAGAGTGAAAAAAGTTATCTTTTGGAAGGTACTAAAGAGCGTCTTTGAGTTTTCTTTGCATATTTCAAAGGTTGCTCTTCTGTTTTATAGTGGAGAGTGTAATTGCTCGTTAGGTAATTGAAGCATGACATTGCAGTTGACGGCTGCTCGTTTTTTAACCAGTGATCCTGATCGGGACAAAGGTCATGTGGTAGGTGCACAGCTATAAAAAACAGAAAAGTAAGTACCAAAGAAAAAGTAAAAAATAAATGATCGATATGCACCTTTGTCTTCATAATGCTAAAAATTTACATGACTCTTCAAAGAAAAATATAAATCTGTGTTCATATAATCTGAATCGAATGCATGAAATTTGGAAATTCTCTGGCCATTTCATATTGGCTTCTTTTTGTGTTAGGCTTAAAATTCACAAATTGCAAGCTACCTCTCTATGAACTGCTTTTTCTGGCATTTAAAATGCATTTAATGTGGGTGTTGTGAAAATTGTATTTGCTTAACAGCTGGCACCAGAATTGGCTTAAAAAGACACATTTTTGTTTAGAACAATGGTTACCCTCTGTTTTCCCCCAGGCCTCATGCAGCCCACATACATATTTACTTTGACCTGAATATTGTATGTTAAAATAAATCAATATTTTAAACTTAGAAGATTTTACATAAACTTTGGATGATCATATTCTCTCAAGAGACCAGCTCAGTGTGTTCACAAGTCACACATTTTTTTTTGTTTGTTTTTTATAGCAGCTGTCCCTTTTAGACTGGCATGCCCTTTTCAGCTTGCCATGGTCTGAACCTGTTATCTTCTCCACACTGAAGCAGGATGTCAGTTGCCATATTTCAATGGATTGGCGTTATTTTTTCTGACATGCAATTTACTTTAGTCATTCATAGTATCTTTTCTTCTTAGTAAGTGTATGAATTCTCACCCTCTTCTATTTCAGAAAAGTCCCTTTATCAAAGATATAGGTATCTTGAAGTCAGAAGTTAAAGCAAATATATATAGTTCATTTGAAAGAGAAAGCAAAAAAGATTGAGTTTTGTTTCCAGAAAGGAAAAGGAAGGAGGAAGGAGAGGAGAGAAAAGATACTTCTAAAGGATTCTGTGGTGTTAGGAGCACAGAGTGGATATGGTGGTTCAAAAAATGTCCCTCATGTTAGCAAGGCTATGTTTAATTTCAACAAGAGGGTCCCGAATCGTCAATGCCTAGTTTATGGAAGTTAGTTTGAAGGGGATGGCAGGGCAGTTTATAACTGAACAACTTTCACTGAAACATAAATCTAGATATCAGAGGAAATGTCATTAATGTTAGTCCCCTAGAAATTCAAAGAAAGTTGGAGCAGTTCTTTTGTCTTGCACAGGGCTTAAAATGAAGTTTCAGTGGGCTCTTACTTAGATTTCAGATAGATGGTAGACCCCTTCTTTTTGTTTTTTATTGTTGGGGATTTCGCTGAGGGTACACAGAACCAGGTTACATTGATTGCATTTGTTAGGCAAAGTCCGTCTTATAGTGGTGTCCTGCCCCCAAAAGGTGTGTCACACACCGTGAGCCCCCTTCCCCCTGCTTTCCCCCTTCCCGCTCTTCCCCTCAACCTGATCCCTTCTGATATGTGTTTACATTTTGACTCCTCTATGGATTATAAACACCTTTCCATAATCTTAGAGTTCTATAAACCTTCAGAAAAGTGATTCACAAAAATATATTTATGAAAAACAAGCGATTTTTATATTAACCTAACTTCTGTTTTTGAGAATAGATTAGGAAAACATGGTATTTCGGTATATTTGGACTTCACCAAAGGTTTTAACAAGGATTCATGATATGAAATAATAGACTGGAAACTGTACTTGCATAGAAATCATTTGAAAAACTATCAAAAGAATTCCTACTCAAAGATATGTGTTGATTAAATATTGAGTCAATGGAATCCAAAGGTGGATTGCTATAAAATTTGAGCCTTCTCAAGCAACAGAAATCATTTTTATTAGTTTATTTCATTAAGACATAAAAATAATTCTTATCAAATTTGTAGGTGACTTGAGACTAGAAATATAATTGAAATCTATCGTATGGGACCCGGATTCAAATGTCTCCCCAGATTTAAATGCACATGAGAACGAGACCTTGTCTAGTTAAATAACATTCCATGGTACCCTCCACCTGCCAGTAGGGCTTCATAAATGCATAGATGGAAAAATGCTCAGCTATCTGGTGGAAATGTGAGTGGACCAGGAATTAAAATAATAGTTTTATGTGATTGCCAAAATGGCTATGCCACTCTTAGAATGCACCAGGAGAAGCATAGCATCTGTAACAGTTATGAAAAATTGATTTTGTCTCACATATCAACTCTGATTAGTGGTAGGTTCTGGCGAGAATGCAATTTTGAGGTGATATCTGAGGCGGCATCTCAGCTTGGCAGGAAAACATTGCCTCCGACTGGTGACCCTTGCTGTGATCACAGTCACTTTTATGCACTTGCTGTTCTTGGCAGAGATTGGTGGAGATGGTGAAATAAGCCCCTTTTTGCTTAGTAATATTTAACGAGCACTGGAACCTTTATTTTTTTGTGACAGGTTCCATTCTTAAAAATGGGTTGTGTCCTTTTGGGTCTTAGATGGAGGTAAGTAGAAAAGGGAAATGAGACCTTGCAAATGGAGATAGTATCTTTCCTTTCAAAGCATTCTCTCCCGCCTTTCTGGATGTGTATCAAGTATAATTACCTTTGACACTTTTTACTTTTTATTAGTCTTCTGGCTACATACAGCTTTTCCCTCTGTGATATGTTCTAGTCTTCTGTAGTGTTTCATCCTCCCTCAAACCTTCTATTCTGGAATCCTTCTTTTGTATGGAAAGGGAAAATCCTTACCCCTAAAGCAGTGGTTCTCAGTGAAGATGATTTTGACCTCTAAGGAGACATTGACAATATCTGGAGGAATTTTTAGTTAGTACAACTGAGAGGATCTAGGGGCTAGAGGACATGGATATTGAAAAATATCCTGAAATGCACAGTGACCTCCACAGCAAAGAATTATCCGGCCCCACATCCAGAGAGCGCCAAGGTGAAGACACCTCGCTCCAAATTACTGACCCTTTTTTCCTGCCAGAAACAGGTTCGCCCCAAAAGGTCAGTGTTTCTTCCTCCTTTGGTTCTGTCTAGTCCTGAAGCTAGGCTGAGCTGGAGTAAAATTGTCTAGTATTAAAATCTACTACCCTTTTTATCACAAACGGCCTTTAACTATTAAAACAGTTCTATTATGAGAACGTATATCACGTAAAAGGTGAACTGTGTAGTTCAAATCCAAATTTCTCCACTCATTAGTTGTACAGCTGAGTTTCCATTATTGTAAAAAGATCATCATATATAATTGTAATGATAGCGTGTAGCACACAGCAGCTTTAGAATTAAATAAATAAATATGCGTGTGTATGTGAACATCATATGTGCAGAGAAAAATTGGCTACATTAATCATTGACTGCATGAAGAGAAGCAGGGCATCTTTAACAGGGATAAAAATGCATTTTATTTAAAGCTGTAAGTGCCATGGAAGTGTAATTAAGCTTCATTCTGAGTTTTCTTCCACACACTATATTAAGTAATTACATTTATTTCAACTGTTTAGCAAAGAATGTGGTTTTCGGCCAGGCTCATTTGCTCACTTATTTCACGTCACCGTGTAGGGGGTCATTGTCTTTCTGAGGTGAAAAAATCAAGATTCTGGCCTGGGTCCTGACGTTAAGCTGCTAGAACCCCCTCATTTGTTAAACTTATCCAATAAATTTTTTAGAAGGAGGAGGACCTGAAGGCATTTATTCTTATTTTAAGGGAATAAGAATGATTTCCTATAAGTGATCAAATTAATTTTGGGATGTTCAGTGACGTCTAAATTGATGGGTTTCTACTCATAAAGTTAATGAATAAAATCCAATTCCTCTGATGTTGGAGACTTGACAACGTGAAGAGAACAAACACGATTTCTGGCAACAAACATTTTAACAGATGTAGTTTCTTACTGCAGAAGTTAATGGTCTCTGGCATATGAGTCGATTGTCCTTCGGGGATGCCATAGACTCTTACCCTTTTCAATTAGTAGAATTAGATGGACTCTTAACTTTGCATTGACAAAATACAAAATGATATATTTAAACATAAATATTGTGGTAACTGAGAAGTAAATATTCACTAACTTTATTCTCTGTTAATAGAAATAAAAACTAATGCTTAAATGTGTGCTCTGCAGCACCAAAATCATTTGTGTCAACTTCACAGAATTTTTTAGTAAACATTTTTCATTAAGAATTGAGACTCGTGGTTTCGGATTTAAACTTAACTTTAGTCAAGATTCAATAAGAAATAATTAAAATGTATAAGAATTTACTTTTTATCCTACAAATGTTAGGCTGCAACCAACATATTGCATTTTGAGTCGCAGTCAAAATTTTCAAGTTTTTGACATAAAGGCAACTCTGAAGTCACCCTTCTTATCATAATTTTTCATCTGGTTATTAAAAAATGCTACTTTTGTTAATATTATTTGAGTATATTTTTTACACTATCTAAGTTTTTCTTTGTGGTAAATGAAGTGCAGTGTGGAGTAATTGGTGACAATGTGGACGCTGGCGTCATGAGCTGCATTACCTTCAGTGGCTTATTAAACACCTCTTTGCCTCTGTTTTCCTTTCTATAATATGGTGAGTCTCGTAGTGCTTTTTAAATAAGATTTTTGTGAATATTAATGTATTGATAAATGTAAAAGCATTTAGGACATTGACTAGCACATAGAGTTAAATATCCACAATACCAGAAAATTATAGACCCCGTAAAATCAGGAAAAAACACTATGCTAACTATTTTATGCAAGAAAAACAATTTCACTAGCACACACATTTTAGAAAAGGAAGAGGAAGACATTATCAAACTTTCTTTGTTTTCTTGGTTTTAGACTGACAACAAAGAAGGCATTTCTGATTTAGTGATTAGAAACCATGGCTTATACCCTCATCTGACATAGTCAGCGTTGGGGAGAATGATAATATTGACTTGTTATAAAAAATGTCTTTTGAGAATTATGCTAACCTAGTGAAGCACAAAATCACTGCAGTAAAATGTTGAGATTTGATTTGAGCTCAAAATGATACTGTAGCTTCAAGGTGACAAGTGACTAGTAACTAAGTCCTTTTAAGTTCATCTGCACGTGGAAAGTTTGAAATATCATCGAGTGGCATGACCAACAAATTTGTGCTTGTTCTCCTTTAGTATTTCTGTACAAAGTAAACATGAAAGTAATGTTTTCCTTATCTACCCTTCAGCATAATGGTGAGATTTATTTTTAGCAAAAGGATGAAAACAATGGGCATTAACGGGAAATTTTACTTCCAAGTACTGTGCACTTTATGTAGTTAATGTTTCATAAGTAATTATTGAATTGGACTTCAACAAAAAAATCTTATGGCTTTAAAGAACTGTCAATGAACTATACATTTCCATATACCCTTATGTGATTAGTGTGATTCATCTAGTTGCCCAAAACTCATCTCCAGTCATTAAATATTTTATAAAATATTTCAGCCAACGCATGCTCAAACTGATGACATTTTCAGAAACCAGAAAATGTTTTTAACATTCTCATATTTTCTAAAGCAATATACTTTAAAATGCTGTTGACAGAGGAGAAAAAGAAACTGTGAAATAGAAGATATGTATCCTAAAGGTAATATCTTTAAGGAAAGAGAAGGGGAGAATGGAAAGAATGAGGTGATGACAGAAAAACTCAGGAGTTGAACAAATTCAGTGAAATGGTATTTTCCCTTGAATGTTTGTTTTTTAGGGTTTGTCAAGTGGTCTGAGGTAAGTCCTATTTGAAGAATTTAAGGATTCCCCAAAGCAGAAGGAATCCTAGGTATAACAGCGCTTATGTAACGTTTATCAAAGGCTGACATTTAAAGATTTCTAAACTAATTTATTGGTGATCACTGCAGCTGAATTAGCTAGAACTCTGTAAATATACTACTATAATGACGGAATGGATAAAGTCAAATTTTTGTTGAGAAGTAAAACGTTGGTTTTCATCTAGTACTTGTGGTACAAATCTTGTGGAACCAGGTTTTAGGTGTAGAAGTAGTAAGTGATGGTTGGGCTACTATTACTGTTGACTGCCGTGTAGAACAAACTTTATCCTTCAGAATGGAATTTACTGGAAAAGAAGTTTTAGATAGTAAATAATATTAATAAATGCCTTCCAATCTCATCATACTTTAGTTTTCAAAATAACATATATGCACAAATAAACCCACATTTTTAATATACACACGTATACATATGTGCATTTATACATACATCTGACATATATACATGTGTTTATGATAACATATAAATGATCATCTGTATGCAAAATCCAATTTGATCTTTTTTTTTTTCCAATTTGATCTTTATAGCAGTCCTGGAGAAGTAGACGCAATAAAGTATCTTCATACACCTTTTAGAAATGAATATTATTTCTGCTACTTGATTACAGACAGCTCTTGTTTCATGTAACAGAAGAGGGATAGAATTTGGCTGCCCCTGCAACTACTGGCTTCTCTGTGCGGACCATGTCGGTTGACTCTCGTGTGGGATTCCCATCCTTCTTGCCATTCATAGTCTTCTGTCTACAGATCTTTTTCTAGCTCCACATTGCTTTTAAAATCGTTGTCTTCAAACACTGTCTTGCTTAAAGGCTTTGTGGCCCCTGTGTTACCAGAAGAATGAAGACTAAGTTTCTTCTCAGGATAATCACAGGCCAGAACAATGGGCTTTAATTTGCTGATGCATTTTTACAAACTTCTATAGCCATTCTGGTTTAAAAAACAGCATTATTTTCAGTACTTTTATAAGACTAAAATATATATATTTCATTGTTTGACCCACTCAGATTCGTTATCATTTCCTATCTATGGCCAATAGAACCCGATATATACATCTGACTCAAAACCACGCATTTTCTTTTTTTTTTTTTTTTTTTTTTTTTTTATATAAAGATTATCACATTATAGCCCTGGGTAGAGTGCTTTGGCGTCACACAGCTTACAGCAACCTCCAGCACTGAGGCTTAAGCGATTCTCATTCCAAACCCAACCGAGTAGCAGGG